>OMNV01011321.1:0-24954 GCA_900303265.1 Brotula barbata | reverse complement strand
CCTCCTCTCTCACCCATTATTCGTCTTCATTTTTGTGTTGCTTTATTCCAGATTAAGCAGATAAATGGAGATCTGATCACTTTTTATGAGATTTTCCCTCATCGCCATCCAAATCGTTTCGTAATCTCGTCTGAAAATCTTTAATAATCATCAAACATTGCTCTGAATTGACGAGTCGAACGATCCCTTGGGACCATGTACTGCGGTGTTGCGTGTCTCTGTAATCAGTCCAACGTGGTCCATCATTCCGCTGGGAGACGACAATCCATGGGAACAGCCTACAGATAAAAAGACAACGTTATGTTCCCAGGGACGTCGTCCTCTTCCTGTCAGGTGGGTCGTTGGAGGTGTTTGGTGGAGTTTTCTCCGTGGTGTTGCACCTGCAGGACGTGGTCTTATGAATCTCCAAACGATGAGACGGCCTTGTGTTGTGCTCTCCGTGCGTCACTCTGGGCGTGATCAGACCTAAAGAGCGTGTTCCAAACGCGCTCCGCACCCTCATAACGCTGTCAGACACTGATCTGCCTCCAGATATTATAGAACAACAAGTGAAGGATGTCTTTTGAATCCCAACGTCTAATCAGAAGTTCAATCTACTGAGGGGTTTTCTCCAGGTGGCCGCTGAGCCCCGCCCAGTTTCTGACATCACTCCCAGCTCTGTGTGTTGTGGGAGAGTTTGAAGCTAAATCCTCACCTTTCAGCTGTTTGTTGACGTGTGTAGGAATGTGCTGCAGATTGGGGAGTGCATTGTTGCGAGGCAGATTTTTGCACGCTTCCATGCACTGAAAAATATTACTCCTGCTCCCCTGAGTGACGGATCCTTCAGCAGCGTTTCTGAAGAGGAGAAGTGAAGCAGCCCAAACAGATACCTGCCTCTTCCCTTCAATATTGTTGCTGTTATCAGAGTGCGAATCGGTTTGCAGCGGCGTGCAGTTTGGAAATGGCCGATTTGTTTCTAATGGACGCTGTTTTTTCCGAAGCTTTGGGACGGAGGGGCACCGAGCGTGTCACAGCTTGGTCCGCCAGACATCCAGGGAGATGGGGAAAAGTGTTTTGACAGATAAGAGATAAGAATATGTTTTCTGTGGGAGAAGACAGGCCCTGAAAACAGCATAAGGTGTCTCTGAAAGGATCTTTGAAAGCTCACAAAGCCCGAGCCTCCATCGCATCGCCCCAAGATCAGCGGAAACCTGATCACTGAACCTTTCACTGCTCGCTTTCATTCCACTCACCTTGATACAAGTTCTGGGAAGTTTAAGGACAAAGAGTGTCAAAGTGTGTCTATAGACCCGAATACACATAATTGGGAGTTTGGCGTTGTCTGGTATCGTAGGCTGGTTCTCCGATGGATCCACTTTCAGCAGATACCTGTTAAATATCCGACAGTTCATACATCCAGGATGTTAACATCAGGTTAAATTCTGCCTTCATGGTGAACTGTACGTTCTCACCTGTGTAGCCACAAACTGTATAGATAAAAGAAAAGTGTGTATTAATGCTCTCCATTCATTCTATCATCCAGGCTGCCTAATATACACACTAAATAGACACCACATACTGCACAATTCATGGATAACTAACATTCCCTCATATTTAGTGAAATTGTTGTTATACACATTCAGACCCATTCAACATACACCAACATACAGACGTCGTATCGTATACGATCTTTATGGTATGTAAGGACCTGCTTCATATTTACATACAGGTACACCTCACTATTCACGTTTTCCAGGTTTGTTTTGTTAATTTGCGGTTCAGTCATCAATGGGAATATTTATTATAAACCCACATTTACCCTAAAAAAAGACATCATAGGAAATATGCTGTAGATTATAAATAAAGTTTAGGAAGTCATAAAAGGTGTTGCTCTGGCAGTGATCACCCCATCACAGTGATCACAGGGAGGACTGGATATATTTAGTCAATATCTAATTATTTCATTATACAGTCGATGGTTTTACTAATGGTCTAATTAGCATAATTATGTATGATAATCACGGCTGAACATTAAACACTGAATCGAATCGATATCCTCCCGTTTCCACAAAAACACTTATTTTTTATCCCGTGTTTCAACCTTTCCCGTTTTCTCGGCGTGTAATCAGATACGTGACCGTAAAGTTCCCCCCGATCCGGCGCCTCTTATCCCAGCTGCTATTGTTCTTAACTAAAGGAGTAAAGGCCACAAGAAGGCAGCTTCATTAATGACACGTCATGTTTTACGGTGCCCTGGAAACTCCAAGTATGCCCAGCCTCCTTTTTCTGTTTTATATGAGTCACCGTGGTCCCCACCTGGCCCGGGCGGGGCAGATGAAGGGGCATTTCACTCCACGACCTCAGGGAGCCATTAAACAGCGTTTTATATGTTACCTCGATGAAATGCAGATGGATCGCCAGCCTGGAGTTTCTTTGTTTAGTTTCTAACATGACACGGTAAACAGTGTGGCGTGACACGTATGGCATCAAACCTGACGGAGAACGAGGCGCTTCTACGCACTTCACAGGTTTACACGCCATTCAGGAGGAGAAACACGGCTCCCTCTTTGTGCTGGGACTATTTTAGAGAAGTTTGAAAGGAGACAAGAAAGACGTACCAAACGAGAAGCAAAGATGATGTCCTTTGTACTTTTGGCACGGTGGCGGCGCTTGATGAATGGACGTCTCCGGAGGAGCGGCGGCTGCTTCAGTTACGTAGCAACTAGACTGGTGGTGTTAGGGATCGAGTTTCACCTCATTTTTATCTATGATTTCACAGCGTCATGAATCTGGAGGAGGCGTGTGATCGTGAAGGACGAGGGATAACATTTTGAACTCACCGAGGGGGTCAATTGAAGAGTTCCTGCAATTTGGTTTCAGACTGGTTTTCTGATATTACCTGTGCGCACACACACACACACACACACGATCTAGTATATCTCCACTTGTGACAGAAAGAGTGAGAGTGTTCTGGAGCCTTTGTAGATGCTGCGTGTTGGTTTAAGACAAACTTCACAGACAGCTTCCATAGACGTCCATTGATTGTCTCCAGCTGAGCTCTCAAAAGTGATTATGAAGAATGTATCTCTGGTTATTGCACTTCGTTTGGTTTTTTTTTGTTTGCTGATGTTTTTTTAATGTTTTTTTATGTTTCCTGTGTTGAGTCATTTTGCGGTGCACTAATCTTCACCATATATCCTTTCTTTCCGGTCCAAAAGCTTTTCAAGTCAAAAATTTAATTAGGAGAATGTTTGGCTCATAAAAGCGCAAATATGACAACATGCAAGGAAAGCAATTGATCAAAAACACACAATATATTTAGTGGATTAGTTTAACGGTGCTCTCCGACGGTGCTGTATCTGTTTGATATTATAGAGTGTGAGAGTGTGATGAGCAGCGTTCTGGAGGTTTCAGCGTGTTATGGATCCGGCCCTACTGTACGTCGGCGCCTGTTTCTTCTGCTTCAGGTTTCAGCCCTCGGAGCCGTTTAACATTCCTGTCACACCGTCACAGCACATCACAAGCTCGGCGTGATGAACCCGCAGACATCCACCTCTCGCCCCATGCAGTCATTTGACCTGGTTAGGATTGTACAGCAAATGCGATCACAGACAGTTTGATGAAACGGTGGGACATAAATGGTGTGATGAGCAGGTTGTCATGGTAAAGAGGCGTCTCACAGTCCCGTGGAAGAGACCGAGGTTTTTTAAGGTGATGGATTTGGTTTGAACTTTGGGAAAGGTACTGATCGAGCTAATCAAAGATGGCGAGCCAGGATGGTGCAGGGTCTGATGAGGTACCAGATCAGGTTTGCGTGCCCCCACGAGATCTGCCCCCTTTGTGTCTGATATGTAGAAAAACTCCTCGAACTCAGCAATGACGGCGTGAGATAATGATGACACTGTAGAACATCGGATCCCATGAAGGACAGAGAGACTGTCGCTGTCCAGTCCGAGCTCAGGGAGCACCCCAGCTGACCCAGCACTCGCTGGAGCATAGCTGAGCAGATCTGCACTGGATCTGGACGAGCTACACAAATGCGTAATGTATGGTTTATTAGCAGCATCTTCCCAGTGTTTTCCACTTTAGAAGAGATAAAGGATGAGGAACAACTGTCCTTTTTCTGCCGTAGTCATCAACCTCTGCATCAGTGGCGTTCCTAATGGGGTGTAAAGAATAGTTGGAATAATGGAGACTTGCATCGTCAGTCCAATAATGTCCTTACTTTGCAACATATTCTCACCAAACTGTTCCTGTGGGAACGCATCAGCACGTCTGGATCGCAGCGTCGTCACCCAGAGGTGACGCAGCGCCTCTCCATGTTCCAGCAGCAGAAGGTGCCGGGCGGATGGAGCTATCAAAATGGCAGCACGTTCCCCCTCTCATCATTAGGCCCCATTTATCCTGATGTGTCCGTGATCACGTGGACGTCCAGGCCTCTCGGATCCTGGCTCATTTATCTGGACGCTGAGCCTGCTCCGCGCCGTGGGAGGCTCTCGAGCTCCGATAAGACCTGCATGCTCTATGTAAGCTGTCACTCAGTGCATTTACTGCGATTAAAGAGCTGCAGGCACCGAATCAACAGGATTCCACCGATATGAGACAAAGGTGGCAGAGGCAGCATGGACCAAGAAGACGTCTACATGCTTGAATAATCTTACACATGACCTTTGAAACATTAATCCCAGTATAATTATAGGTTTGAAGTGGATGTTAACATATTGAGTGTAAGGTGAGAAACATGATCCTGTTGGTCAGCTCCAAAGAAGTCCATATTTTGTTTCGTTTGTGACTCAGCGAAGGGCTTACAGCTCCAAATGAGTTGTGTTACTTGGCTTGTAGTTTCCATCTTGGAGATCCAAGGATTTCCCCCCGGAGCATCTTCGCATCGCTGATCTGATTCATTTCTAACGATCAAGAAGAAAAACATTATGTGACAGCGTTGGAGAAACGCTCCCCTCAGATATAATCCGAGCACATGAAATGAGCTGCTGCGTTGTGCGGTTCTGGGACGTGTTCTCCGGCTCCTTTTCACACCCCGTCTCCCTTGGCAGCGTTTGTAGTCTGTGGCTTGCTGGAATGATTTGTTTGTAGCATGTGAACGAGATGTGTGTACAGATGTTGATGCATCAGGGCATTGTTTCAAAATTTCCAACAAAGGCCTCCCTCTCTTTGTGCTGGTGAATTTATTGATGTTTGATTTGGGAAAATTGCAGGCTTTGCTCGTTTGAACCAATCAAATTTGTGGATTCATATTTCGTGTTTGCGTCCAGCTGTCGTAAGATCAACGCTTCAGAGCGGCTTTGTTGGATTTATGATGTTTTGGAGAACGTTTCAGAGCGTGGCGTAGGATGAAAGAAGAGTTTATACCTCAGAAAGTCTCAGTATTGTGGTTAAATCTGGTACCATATGTCCTATGCATCCCAGGAACACGGACAGTAATATTAAAAAATATGAGCCGCTTTTCTTTTTCAGATCCGTCTCCATTCAGCTGTGATAATGTTTCATTGTGCGTCTTTGGCAGCGAAGTGAAAAATTATCTAATACTCCATAAAGTCCTTTTCATGGCTTCCAAGTGGTAAAAAATGAGCTAATCAACAAAGTGGCAGATATAATTGCTTCTGTATTCGAATGAAAGTCGTGCTGTATATTTCCATCTTATCATAGCCACACTTTCCTTAAATACATTTAAAAACATGACTAATAAAATATTGATTTAAGTAACTTATATTGTGAAAATGTTAGGTTAGCACATCAGGTTAGGATCTTAGTATGTTATCAGTCTAACTGCTTACAAGCATTGTTTGCCAGTTCGCCATAATGGGCGGGGCCAGATGCCCCAAGCAGAAGTTTGTGATTGGCCGAGCTACAAGCCCCTCCCACTAATGACCTGTTTAGTCTGGTCACTTTGATATCCAATGACCAGGATGACTGAGTTTGACGTGTAAATGAAGCTATGAAAGTATGATGAAGCAGCTACATGTTAATAAACATGAGAATGATGAAGATATGGACAATCAGGTGTTTGCTGGTGAGCAGTGAACATTTTATACTGGATATATAACTGTTGAAATTAATACATAACTAATTGAAGATGTGAGTTAAATCACTTCCAGCTGGATGTGTGTGTGTGTGTGTGTGTGTTTGTGTGTAAAGGTGAAGATGTAACCTGTCAGGTTTCCATCATCCCTGATCTGTTGGTGATGAATATGTGTCTTCATGTTGACTAAAGCTCAGTCAGGTCCCCTTTGGCTCGTTTAAATCTCCGTGCCGCTTTAATGCTCAAATCGCCACGCCATCACATGCAACGGCCCAAGGGCCCAAACAATGGGGGCGTGGGGGGTGGACCGGACTTTGGTGTGGGCCATCTGTGTGCTATTTAGACCGGTCCCAGCAGCCACGGCTGCTTAATTCAAACACTGTCAGGGAGTGTCATTAGGTGCAGCCATTTAAAAGCTTCAGATTTCATTAGCCACAGGAAGGGCCACATTACCCCCAGGATTAATGTCAAGTTTTGCGGTTCAGTGCCATAGCAGTGGACTGCATTAATGTGACCGGGCTGACCCTCTTGTTTAAACACACCCTAACTGATTAAGGATTATGTAGGCCGAGAGCTGCCCTTAAATAGCTTGTGAGTTATGGAGGTTTTCTACAAGCAAACGTTGTTTTTGCACCTCCGAACTTCCCCCCAGCTGAGGTCCATTATCACAGACAGAACTTTTGTTTATGTTCTGGTTGCATCACGGCTGTTTCCGCGGACGCCGGCCTCTGCAGTATCTGGATGATGCGGTTTGTGTTTTGGAAGTGACGCCGTGTTGTACGCGCTGCCGTGGGCTCAGCTATCTGGAGGAAGATGCAGAGAGCTGAGTCACGGCGGAGCGTGACGTCCAGGAGCTGATAAGTCATTAAAAATGAGCCGGGTCATCGCTCATCCTGTTATAATGAGGAAGCAGCAGCCCAATCGTTTCATCTGCTTCCTTCCACGCCATGATTACAGACGCTGAGTTATGGCTGGAGTTCCATGGCGGCCAAAACGACTTGAATTTCGGGAGCACAACTGCATTGTATTACAGCAGGTTTCAATATCAGGCGTAGCCTCTCTCCCCTCGTACCGAAAATGAAACTGTCAGCACTGGTGAGCTAAATGAGACCTAATCGAGCATTGTGCAGCTCTCTCTGCAGTTTTGCTACATCATGTTGACATCCCTCCAAGGCCGGAGGCTGTGAGCGTAATCTGTTCTGTCCTCCTGAGGGGTGACGGCACCGTTTGTCGGAGGGTCACAGAATCCCTGCGTTTCATCACGTCCACATTCATCACAGCGTCACCCGTGTGCCTGCGCGTCAGGAGTCTCGCCGCGTCCCTCCAGGTGCGAGAGGGCTCTGAATTCTCGGACCCTTAATCAGGAAATGATGGCGACCAGCCGTGATTCATGGTGTGGTCTGGCTGTCGTGGCGTGTATGTGTGTGGAGCTCCAGAAGCAGCATCTTAAGGCTGAAATGGATACTCCCGCTCCTGAGAGCCCGACCTGCACCGGCGGGATCCAAGCGGAGGCCTGAACTCTCTTTCCAGGGTTTGGACAAATCTCAGGAGGCAGAACAACATAAATGTTTGAAAGCCAGATTGGTCTGAATTCCCTTTCATCTTCTCTCCTCCACATGAAACCGGCCGCCTGTTTTCCACGTCAGGCGGAGGGAGTCGGACCGTTGAGGAGTTACAGTGTTACCTCCACCGCTACCTCTGACTTGGCTCGGAATCCATGTTTGCAATTAACAGGTTTTTATGCTCTGAGTGTAGTACCCAGTGGGCTCTGAAATAAGCACATAATCCCTGAAGGGGGAGTGAGTATCACTCTTTAATGCCCTTTATTACTCAAGTGCAGCTCGGTCAGTATCTCGCCAACAGCACAGGATGTCAGACAGGCATGTTGATGGGGCCACGTTGGGCTTTAAATATAATCCAGACTTAAATTATTATCAACCTCAGTGTTTCAAATGAAGCCTAAAGGATGTGGAGCTGATTTGTTCTGTTTTATATCCCAGATTATTCGCTCGGTCGGTGCCGTTCGTGGACTGTTTGCTGCATCGTTTGTCGTCGCTCTCATCGTGTTCTTCTCTTATTAGATTAGTTTCATGTGTTCGGTTCGTAACACGTTTACATTGACCATGAATTTCAGATGACTTTATGTCCGTGTTCTTCTCATCAAGTGGCTCTGGGATTAATTGCGGAAATAAAGACTTTTGTTCTTTATGTACTCTACACACTGATGTTATCCAAAGCAGACCTTGACTCTCTTCAAACAATAAAGTCACGGCGTGGGAAACGGCCGTCGGATCATAGAAAGTATAGGCGAAACGACAGAAATACTCCTAAAAGCGAACAATGCACGTATTTTCTTTGAACTTTTTACTTTTTCACGCATTGCCAACGTGTCGTGTACCGTTCACGACGGTGGAAAAACCCTAATGATGACTACACTTAAGTGTGAAGAGCTTATTGAGGTTTCCCTAGGAAGCCTCCCCTGTGCATTATTTGGAGCCGTGCTGCAGGCAGTCGCTGCAGAGACTCCAATTACTGACCAAGTCCCACTTGGCTGGCTACTAACTGTGACCAGCAAATGAGAAAAGGAGAGAGAGGGCAGCAGAAGAACAATTTAAAAAGCATATCCAGTGTTCGGTTGCGGTGCCGTGTCGGCCTTCCAGGAAGCCAAAGGAGATAAAGTTTAACATGTGCGTTGCCTGGCAGAGGGAGAGATAGGCTGCTCTTTGTCCGCGGGTTGGACACGCTCCAAACGCCTGCTCTGTAGGATATTCGTCCGTAATCCAGCGAATGGCTGATTTACCGCCTGCATTAACTTCCTGACAAAACTTCCTGAGCAAACTCTTTAGCTTTGACCAAACTGGACGCTGCGGGAGAGAATAACATGGAAGAAAAACAGATTTGTCACCGCCGAGAGCAGGGGAAGGAGGACGGTTTCGGCTTGTTGAGTTACACCTGTGGCTCCGGGAGCGCAGCGCTGCACCTCTCTTTACAAATTAATGGCGTCGGGTCAGCGTGTAACGTTGGAGTCACTGAGTACGTGCGGCTAAGTGCACAGAGTGAAACGGGGCCAGGGCCGAGCGGTCTGAGATCACTCTCCCGGTCCTCGGCGCTCTTCATGTCTGCAACATGTAGGAGGCCGAGTGTTGTAGTGAGACATGAAACCACGCCTGTGATGAAACATCCGATCAAATTATGACTCAGCTCTCTGGAAACTAAAGCAATTATCCTGGGGTCTGTGGGCCACGAAGACCGCTCGATCCAAAAGGGAAGAGACGAACAGGGCCGTCATATTTTTGTGTCACCGAGCGCTTTGAAGCGATCCGAGGCACTTTGAGCTCCTGACTTCTCTCTCTACCTCCATTGTGTATCGTGTTCCTTAGGACGGGAGCTTGTATTCCAGGAGGAGCTGTAGAAAAATGAGGATGTGCAACGTTTGACACCAAAGCAAGATTACACTCCTCTCTCTGAGTTGACAGATATTAACCAAGGGGGAGCACAGAGGCTGATGAGAGGCCTCTGAATGTGTGTGTGTGTGTGTGTGTGTGTATGTGTGTGTGTACTACCATACAGGGCTTAAAGGACAGCTGGTTCACTCATCACCACTTTACTGTATCCAAAGCTTCCAAAATCCCCAGAGATGAGCTGATGTGTCTGTTACTGCAATGGATAAAAAGTAAACAACACACTCAAGATGTCCGACATTTCCAAAAATGCTGCAAATATTCGTATAATGCAAAAAGAATAATGTTATCCATTGCAAAGAATATTTGTTCAAGCAGACTGATGAGCCTGGTATCTGTGTGAATTGTTGCAACAAATCATTTTTCTCGACGCTCCGAGTGCCGTGATGGATTTTGGGTCCTTATCGGTGTTATTGCTGCGTACCCTCAGCTGATTAAATGGAATGTAAATAGCGTGTAAGTTAATGGTTTTGAACAAAAGCAGTGAGCGTGAGCTATTTGTGGGAAGGATGACACACTTTCTGTTGTTCAGACCGGAGTCTTATCTTCTCTCGGTCCACATGTGCACTTTGCACGGTGCGAGAGCTGCGGTCTCTCCACTCCCACGTGAATCGGTGACACTTTGATGAATCTTTTGTCATCCTGCAGTTTGTGTTCTGTTCGCCTTAAAAGGTTCAAACTGATGTTTACCTTTTCTACGGTTCCCCTGTTTTCATGGCAATGATAAGTTGGAAACAGGATCTGTGCACATGTTTTGCTTTTATGAGGTGAAGGGTGAAAATAAACGGTGATATTTTTTCCTGGGTGTCTCCACTCTTTAGATTAAAGTTCTTGCATTAAGGCAGGTTATCAGTTTTATTTATTTCATCCCTGCAGTGAGACGCAGAGCTCGACTCGTTGAGGTTATCCTGTGATAAAAACATCCCATTTGCTGCTCGTGCGTCGCTTTTTAAGTGCCATCAAAACAGTTTCTTCTCCCTGGATGTGTGTGTGTGTGTGCGTGTGTGTGTGTGGTAGACAACAGACAGAGTACAAATGATCACTGAGACAGATGATGGGTAATAGCTCCTTGAAGGATGTGGAGGGGTAATATGGACTACCGGCTGCTCCTCCAGGTCCAGCTGCAGCTCAGCATCCAGATGTGGACGCCATCTGTAGAGAGAGGAACCCTGATTTCCTGCTTCAGAAAGAGACATCCTCCAAGGAGCGAGTCTGACCTGGTGGCACATGTACAACAAATGGGTTATTATTGGAGTCAAGGGCACCGTTGGTGGTATTGGTGTTGATGGTTCTCAGTCCTCCCCGTTGGTGTTGGAGTTTACATGGAAACCGGAGGAGAATGAGATTTTATCAGAGCCCGCAGGGATTCTGTTCAAGCCTGGGGTAAATTGAAACGTGAAGAATGTCACCGTGTCATTCTGACATTCAGCACAGGGAGACGGCCCGAAAAGGTTCAAATGCCAAACGAGACGGGAATTGGACATCTGTGAATATTTGTCACCTGGATATGAAGACGCGATGCTCTGCTTTCCTCATCCAGTGGAGAGTTCATGTTGAATCGACGAAGGGCCTCAAATCCAAGGAAACGGACTGAACAGGCATTTTCATGTCGTCACCTCGTCAGGCCTTCAGAACTCTTACATGAGTGTTTATTTTACATGGGTGGACTGTGTGAAGGGACTTGGGGGGGCTGAGGGAAATTAGTGAAAATCTGAGTGTTTATACAGCGAGTCCTGGGCGCTCTAATTGTGACAAAAAGTGAAAAGATTTTTTTAACCCCCTCCTCTATTTGAAACCTGATTAATTTGGCCCATTACTGCATATTCTTATGTATGAATCAGAAAACCTCCCAGTATTTGCCTGTGATGCCCTCCAGTAAAAAACAAAACTCAGGATTGGAGGCTACAGGTATTATCAAGAAACTGACAGAATATTTAATCCAGTTAGAAACATCTACATATTTTAATATTTAATTTACAATTATTTTATTGTATTACAAATTATGATATAAAATTATATTTTAATTTATTTATTTATTATTTATCTATTTCACTATTATTTGTATTATTATTTCAATATTATCTACACTATCTATTATCTATATTTTTTATTCTCTTTTTTTTGGTTTGTTTCCATTGTTAACATTTTTTTTTTTAATGTGTTGAACACACATGATCAAACCGACTGTAGCTCAGTGGTTAGCCCCGTCGTCTCACAGCATCACAGTCCAGGGTTTGAACCCGCGTGGGCTGGGCTGCCTCAGGACATGAAGACACCACCGAGGATGGTCATCATCATCATCATCAGCCCTCTGAAGCAGCATCAAGGTCAGATTGGCTGGCTGGCACTTCATGTCCTAATCTATTAGATTTTCCCATGTCCTGCTTTTCACTCAGATCAAATCACCTCCGAAAAACCAGATTAGATGTGGACGAAATGTTGCCTAAACCCTATCGGAGGAAAAGTGACACCGAGGTTGTCCTTGTGCTGTCGGGGAGGATGAGGATGGAGGAGGGATGATATGGGTTGATGTGAGCCTGAAGAGTGTCTGCAAGTTACCATCCAACATGTCAGACGATAGGAGGAGGAGGAGGAGGAGGAGGTGGAGGTGGAGGAGGAGGAGGATCTGACAAAGTTGGACTTGTTTGTGGTTATATTCAATATATTTAGAGCATCATTGCAACAAAGTTAACAGGTGATGCCTGAGCTGGTTTTGCTTTTAGTAACAGACCTTTGTTCACTCGTCATATATCTCCAAAATCTAGCTACTCTGTTTTTATTACAGAAACAACTGACAAAATCTATTGTTTTATTTAGGTTTTCTTCTTTCTTTCAACAACAATATGTAACGCTGCTTCAGATTGTTCATTGATCCTTAAAATCCAGTTTGTGGTATCTGTTCATCATAGCATCCTTTATTAATCCTCACAACCACCGACGTCTGTGGTTAAGATTTATTTAATTTAAATCTTTTTACTATTATACATCCTGTCGTTCTCCACCACCTCTGACCAGATGTTAGCTGTTTGGCTAACACCCCAATTAGCTGCTATCTTCTCTGCTAGCTGTGAGTCAGTATAGAAAAATGCGTGACTTTACCCTTAGTTGGAATATGAAAGTATCTTACAACATTTCCAAAAACTTGAACTTACGACACATTAACAGTAAGTCTTACCCAACACCTCTGACAGTTTTTGGTTCTGTATCAGAGAGAGTCACTCACTCATTCATTCATAACTTTGCCTTTTGTAATCCCAGATCTGAAATGATCCGTTTCAACCAGATGATTGTGTAATTATTTGAAAGTGGAGAGTGACTAACGATCCTCCTGGAGGGTTCACATGGTGACTGGATCAGTGGTCATCCATCCTAAACCCAAAACAATGCCCAGCATTCCGCCCAGCGCACGGCGTAAACCCGCTCATTGTGAAAATGGAAGCGTACGTTGGGCTAATTAGGCCGATCTGTCCAGTCGGTCTCACTCAGGTCCGTCTCCTAATCAGACGGGGATAAGGGGGGAATCAGAGGCCAAACAGACAGGAGGACGTAGCTAACTGCACGGCCCAGGCCTGGCCCAGGTTGTCAGCCGTGTTATTCCCTGCCATCTGTTTCCCAGGCGGCGATCCGTCAGCGTGGATCGAAGGCGCGGTCGCGAGGGTGTGCGATCGTCCCGTCGCGCCGCACGTTGGCATTGCGGCGCATATTTCGTACGAACCTGGTACGCCGTGGAGTAAAATGGATTTGTCTCACTGATATTAAAAGCTCTCCTCCGCTCAGACTGACCATCTGTCTGTCTCTCTAGCCGTCTGTCTGTTTTGGTGGACGTGGCACACTCTCTGCTCGAAAGCACAATTGGCACGCTCGCAACTTGCTCCACATCGCTGAGGTGTAAAGTTACAGCCGAGAACGCGGAGAAGGGAGATGATTGAATTAAAGCGAATACGACTGTTGTCTGTCTGCATCTCATCCGAAGGCCAACGCTCCGATCCGTGTGAATTTCCTGCGCGCCCCCCAAACAGGACGCTAAGTGGCATCGGTGTTTGGTGACACGGCGCACACGGTGAATGGCGTATCATTTTCGGTTTGAGTATGTTACCCAAACAGCACAGGAATGTTATGAGAGCAACGGGGTCTCATCACTCAGCCTTTTATGGGGAGACCTCACAAAAGCCCAAATCACTCTCGCTCTCCGTCTCCGCTGTCACCCGGAGGAAAAGTGAGCGCGCCGTAAATCACCGTGGCAGCTCAGTGTTTTGAAGCGGCAGACTGCCTGTAGCCAGTGTCATTTTATAGGTTGTTATCTCAGCCAGAAGGGCTCTGAAATGTTGCTTTTAATGCTGATATGTTCGCCTGAAGTGGTGAATCAACGCGGGGATGAATGGAGAGACGTCTGGAGAGCCACCAAGAGACGAGAGGAGTTCACCGGGGAGCCTCCATTCAACCTTTGTCCAGCGCCTGAACCTCGTGGAGTTCAGCTGATTCTTTTAGTATGGAAAGTGGAGGCTTTATTGCATTCTTGGAGGATGTGAACCTGAACGTATCAGTGTTAACTTGCAACATGTGCACTTATATACAATGAAATACTTTGTGTGGGGGCTCAAGGGAGCGGTTTAAAGAGAAACCACGGAGGGTTTAGGTTCGAACCGCACCACGCTCAGGACGTCAACCGAACAGAAACCGTAAAGAATGAGCAGATCTAGACCCCGGAGACCTTTCACCTGTGCATTTGAAGCGTTCTGATTTGATACCAAAACATTTGGACGTCTTGAAGATAGCGTATCATTACTGCGTGCAGCCTTGCATGCGTTAGTCTGCACAGATCCCCAAACAGTCTGTGTTCAATCTCCAGAGAGAGAGAGCTGGATTATTTCTCCCTGATGCCCTTTGTTTGAAGAAAAAAGGTGTTGACTGACAGCTGAGCTCCTGAACTCTCCTCAGCCAGGGTTCAACGCGGCTGCCTGGCTAATGAGGTCGACCGCAGGGATTATAATCAGACAGGGAATATTAGTCCTCTCAGATGTCAGTCAAGACGGGGAAACCTCCCGGTGTCGGGGTATCAAAAAGAGCTTTTCAGCTTCCGGTCGGTTGGCGTTTACCATAGACCAGCATGGACCGATGTCCCAGTGTCCCGGGGGTCTCTTCAACATGTCTCGGCCATGTGACAGCTAATGGTGGAAGGAGTTATGGTGGGAAATGTCACTGTGGCTGTGACACCGAGGGCGCCCCAAAACGTACAAATGATCTCCTGTCAGCTTTTGGACGGTGAAATGTGGTGGTTTTAACCCTGCACTCTTTGACCTCGCCATAATGGTTCAGCAGAAGGTAGACCTCAAGCTGAGGACAGATCCCCGCTTTGTGGCGTTCCATTTGACCTTCTTACGCCTTCTCCTCGGCCCGGTTTGAAGAGCAAACAGAGAAAGAGATGAGAGATGGAGAGGGTAGCAAGCTCACAAGAGCGATGTGACATATGGAAGCCATCACTGGTCTGCAGTCCCATCTGTGTCGGCAGTCACGGCCTGCTGGCACCCCCGAGTCACGGCACAGGATGGGCGTAATCCAGGGGAGAGGATCCATGGTGATAAGAAGAACGACAGTCTCTGGAGGATTCAGCGTTGGGGGGGGCGGGGTAGGACCGATACACACGGGTTTGAGGGTGGAGGTGTTATCGTGAGGTCCCGAAGCTTTGTGGCGTTTGTTGGAAACAGGTGCGAGGCGGCTCAGAGGGGTTCAGCGGGGTTTAAGGCGGGCTCAGAATCTCACGCTTCTTCCCGCGACTGAACGGCGCACGGCTGCCACAGCTTCGGCTCGCAACAAAGTGTAAGCGACAGATTCCAAAGAAATTTAAACAGCTTGTAGAGCCGGTCGACAACTCCACAGAACAAATGTGCATTTTACTCTGTGGACCTGCCAAGAGAGTTTTGATTCATTTCGCTTTGATTTGTGTTTGGATTGCTGAGCCACTTTCTTGGCACGCCGAACAAACGGGAATGAAAGTGACTGAAAGGCGTAATTGG
This sequence comes from Brotula barbata, assembly GCA_900303265.1. Taxonomy (NCBI): domain Eukaryota; kingdom Metazoa; phylum Chordata; class Actinopteri; order Ophidiiformes; family Ophidiidae; genus Brotula; species Brotula barbata. The sequence goes on along the minus strand of OMNV01011321.1, from coordinate 9,460 downwards.
AAAGGAAATTGGCTTCTCATCTTAATTTACATGTTTGCGTTTTGGAATGAGCCTTAGGGAATGAATTAAAAGTGTGTTATTATTCTGAGATGCCTGAGAGTGGAGCGTGGAGTCTCCTGACCGCGCTCGTTCACGCTCGGTACGGTTCGCTGCAGATCTAATCAGGAAGTTGAGTGATATTTGCTGCCTCCGGTCATCTTCTACTTTGGTCTTTATCTAAAAAACAAACTATTTATTTAGGATCATTAACAATTCAGGAGCTCCACAAATTCACTTAAACACTTACAATATAGAATTATACACACACACACACACACTGGCCACTCTTCTTTTCTTACTTGGTTCTTACTTTGAACTTTTCCTCGTGCTCCTCTTTGCTCCTCCCACAAACATGTGTCAGGTTAATTACTCCTGCCATTGCCCTTGACCAAGGCACTTGGCTGGATTTGGACACCGGCTGCCCCCTGCTTGTCATAGTGTGTGAAAATACAAACATCAGATGAAAACTTCTTCCTCTTGTGTGTATGAGTATGTGCTGATTTACACGTAGTATGTGTGTTTTAATGTGTATGTATGAGTATGTGTATATTTCCTTTTCCATTGTTGATTTGTTTTAATCTCATCGATCTGGCGGTCTCATAACAAATTGTTCCAGTACAATGTACAGTTTGGAGGTTTTATAAATGGGATTCTCCTTTGCTACAAATGGCACAGACCAAGTTTTTTGTCGGTGAAAAATTTATTGAAAAGCAGTAAATTTTTTATCAGCCCATTTCAGAGGACTCCTGATGGGAGGCCGTGGGGCTGGATGGGTCTGAGAGTGAATGCCCCCTAGCATTTTTATGGGTCTGCATCTTGACACGCACAAAGACTCACGCTCATACAGCATACGGGAGCATACAGCATCATGGGGCATCCTAGGGCGTCTTGGGGCGTCTCGGAGCATCCTGGGGCGTCTCGGGGCATCCTGGGTCATCTCCCTGCGTCTCGTATACCAGCGTTCCTCCTCCATTTCTGCAGTGTTTCACTCGAACAAACGGCCCCTCTGGTTTGAACTCCAGCCATTAGAGTAAATGCTACATGTCTTCTTGTGTGACAGCCTTGTCGTGTCCCCCGGGTCCTTCACCCTGTACAGCTCCGTGTTGCCCCGAAGGCCACAAAGGGCAGGACCCCGCAGATTTAACACCTCACAGACACCAACACCTGGGATTTATTAGCGTGTGCCCCACACAGACAAAAAGTCTGGGCCTCTGTCTTTGTCTTCATCTCCACTCGGAGGCAGAGCGGGAAAACTTTCAGTCTGGGTCTGTTTTTTTTCCCCCCTTGCATTTCATCGGCCGCCCCGCCGCTCGTCCATCTTCGGCAGTGTTGTGGAGAAGAGGGGAGTCTTTTCGAGCTTGACTAATGTGGTTCAGATAGCGTGCAGGATGATGGGGGAGCACCTTGATCTGGGCCATACCTTGTTTGTTGTGGCGGCCGTCCTTTTTTCACCCTTCATGTCTTCCTCATCGCTGCTCTGCTTGAGCAATTCAGTCAAATGAAAGAGCAGCTGCCCGACTCCCTTTTTAGTCTGTTTGCTGCTGGAACGGCACGGCAGTCTGGGACCTCAGGACATGGAGTCGTGCAGAGTGGCTCTCTCTAACAGGATGCAGGCCTCCTCCTGCCTGCGGCCCACGGGGCTCGCCTCATCTCCCTGTAATCAAGTCCATCTCTTATCGTCAGGAAGGATCAGTGCAGGAGTTGTTTCCGTGTTTGTTTGTTGTTTTGAAATGTATTTATTTCCTCCGGTGCAAACAATCGGACGACATCCTCCAACGGGGAGGGCGGCGTGCCAGTGCCGTGTGCAGCCGGAGGTGACACGGCATGCTGTGGTACAGTAATGGAGTCATCCATCAACGGGCCCCATTAAAACACCTTGACAAGCCAGCTGAGGCCACTGCAGTGGCCACGGTGACCAGTCCGAAGGAGGATGTTTTCATACCAAACAGAAGATGCAGACGTGCTCCGTGCACGAAAGGGAGAGAAAACGTTAGGTTTGAATGTAGAGAATGGACGGGAGATCCTTTAGTTTATTTGAATCATCCTCAGCTTCTGCCTGCACACGTTTGACTTTCCGCCTCTCGTCTGACTTGACGTACGTTTGGCCGTCTCTGCAGTCTAAGACAACCCGTAAAGGTGTGTGTAATGACAGACGTCCTTTCAGGTTTGATCATGCTGTTCATCCAGCAGACACAGAGCAACATGTGCATCCCGTGGACCTGAAGGCTGGTTTATTCGTCTGTTTGTTTTGGCTCTGGACGCATCGCTGCTGCTGCTTTGGATGAAGGTTGGTGCAGAGTCGGTGAACCTCTGTGTTTTGTGGTGAAGAAGCTCATTTGTTATGTCTTCATTCTGTCTCATCACATCTGTATCATAGTGCTGCACAGTATAACATCATGGTGGGTTGATGTGGATCTTGCAGAGGCTGCTGTGTTTTTGCCCTCTGTGCTTTAATCTCCCTGATACTTCACTTAAGCAGAGATGGACCAATTATGTGTCATTTTATCTCTGGAGCCAGTAATCACGAGTCAGATGGCAGACACAGACAGTGGTAATATTCTTCCTTTTTTTGCTTAATAATTTTACTGACCACTCTTTGTTCTCGCATTAATCCTTCAGATAAATCATTTCCAAATTATTTCCACTTTTTTCATTGACTTTTGCTTCGCCACATGATCATCTTGAGTAACACGTACAGTTGGACGGCTTCGGATGATGTGGGTGTTATTTCTCTACTTTGCTGTGTGTGTGTGTGTGTGTGTTTTGAATTCAGGCCTGAAAAAGTCCCAGTGAGCCCCCAGTGGATACGCTATCTGACCAGTGATCAGGATCCCTCTCAGAGGACCGTATCGCCTCCATCTGTGGCATGTGGACAGGCATCCTCCTGCATTCCAGTCCTTTTGTTTGCAGAGCTAAGGGAAGGACATTAATGAGTCTTCCATTGACTTAACATCCTTGGAAAGTCCGCCTTGGCCTCACACCTGCTACCTATAAGCTGCTGGAATTCCTGCTCCTTCACCGTTGAGGATGTGCTCCCTGGAAAATATGCAGGCTCCACAAGGCCATGGAGGTAGCCCATCATGAGATGAGGAAACAATGAAGAATGTCAACCTGGACATCATGAACACATCCACCAGGACAGCCAAGAATCCAGCCATTGTTCAGTGAAAACAGACTCTCCACGGCTGATATTGAGCACCTGTAGACTTCATATACTTCAGCTTCATTGTGTTGTTGTGTTTCCTTTGTTGTTATGACTGGAATGCAGAGGGGAAAAGTCCGGAGGCTGCTGGGCCGTGTCAGGTACATGATTGATTAGTGCTGTTAATTAACACGAGTCCTCAGTCTGTTCTCCCCTTAATAAGATCAGGCTAACGCGGAACACAACGCGTCTGATTGGGTCCGGCTCCCATTCTGAGCAGATCTCCGTTTCAGGTCGTCTTCTTCATCATCCTCTTCAGGCCTCTCTGATATTTCCCCACTGTGTCCGATCCTGGCCTTTGGAAGGGTTTCACCCCGTTAAAGTCCCCTCTCTGAGATCTGATCAGGATGCAGGCAGGGCCCACATGACAAAGACACAATACAAGGTCTGAACGCAAATCCTGTCATCTGATCTCATCCTGCAGATTTAGTTTCCACGTACTGAGATTAGATTTTAATGCAAAGTGTGAAAGGGGCCAAGTCAACTATGCAAAACAAAAAAAAAAAAGAGATTCAAAAGGTTTTGTTAGACTTGTTAATCCTTAAAATGCTCACATCACGGAGCAGTGGCGACTGAAGCTGCTCTGATTAAATCATCATAAGTTTCACATTACTTGAAACGAGCACAGAGCCCCCTGGTTAGTTTCAGGTAAAGGACCTGACGTGGGTTTGGATTTTGTCCTCTGATGGGGTCCTCTGGTGGGCTCTGTGTTGCTGCAGTCAGTGTCAGATCAGACAAACGCCGTTTGATGTTAACATTTTACACCCTGGGTCCACCTAACACAGCAGATAATATCCATCCCAGCTGGTGAAGACACTCCGTCTGATTATCATTGTTACTGATCTGTTCTGTCTCAAAGGAATTCACATAAAACCCATCAACCATTAAACGCCGCTCCGTTCGTGTGAGACGTCTGTAATGGGCTGATAATGGAGCATAAAAAGCAGCATAAAGCTGTCACCAGTCAGATTCAGTGTGACACCGGTTTAAATGGCTCCCATGAACACCGTGGTGGCTCCGGATGAGGCTAATTCCTGGATATTGTGTCTGCATTTAGTCCTATCCTCGTCCACACACTCGTGTGTGTCTTTACGTTGATGCACGTTGTGCACTGCAGGCTGTCACCAAAACACACCATCAGGAGCTTGTCCATGATGGGTTGCCGCCCCTCAGCAGGAGGCCCGGCTCCCCGCTGACCGTGTCCTGCGTTCTCCGTCCTCCGTGTCCCCGAACCCAGTGTTCGCCACGGTGCTGCTGTGGACTCGGGGCCTGTAGCGTCTCACTGGGGCCTCTGCTTGATTTATGGTCGGCGAGCTTTTGTTTAGCTAAGACGTCTGCTTATTTTTGTTTCCCTGTTAGAGACTACACGTCCAGATCATGAATCAACACCGGACTCGGGTTATGGATCCACTGAGACCCTCCTCACCGCTCACCTGGTTTGACCATTTCTTCAATTGTTGTTATTTATGAGCTAAAACACATTCTAAAGCTTTAATGATCAAAAGCAGGAACCATTTAGTGCGTACACACACATTGTTGGTTCAAATTGAAGTGATTTTTCTTGATTATTTCAGCCTTACAGGGACATCGGTTAGTACTACAAAAAAGTCCCATAAAAAGTCGTGTTATTTAAAGGTGTAGCACCAAATACCATCATCCTGTTTGAAGATCAAGTGTATTTGAACTCTGCATTATGTCAGATTTGTTCCGTTAACATGTGACAGTCACTTTAATCACCATTATTTTGCAAGTGCACCTCAATCAATCCTCTTTTATTCTCTGATAAACGGGGCATATCATTAAATCTATCAGTGGGTCAAGAGTTGGCAGCTTTGAAAAGCCAAAAAATAACATTTGTTCCCAGGAATGGGGGCTGGATTAATCACAGCAAACGTTAGATAAGGGTACAGTGAAAGCTACAGCTCAATAATAAAGGGCACGCTGCTAAAATGAGCTATAAATAGGTTTGTCATCAGAGCTGGGCGAGAAGAGCGGCGTTCGGACGGGGGGTAGAGCGAGCAGCAGACCGCTTGATATGCCGGCTGAGGTCAGCGCGTGCGTGCCGCCCGCCGCCGCCACATTTTTCCACTGGTCACCGCCGACACCCATAAAAGTCCTTCACATGACAGCAGCAGGGTGTCATCACCCAGGGTTTTGTTTTCTTCTCTTTCCAACAAAGGTGTGAAATCAATGCCCGCAGCCGCCATGCAGGCCAAGTTTGACTTCACTTCCATTATTCATGCAGATTTCATCCACTCCATCCGCTCTATTGTGGTACATTAAACACCGTATGTCAGGGGACGGGACAGCTGTGGATGATGGAATCCTTCTTCAAATCCACATTTAAGACCAGTAAAACTGACAAATAAACCTGTTTTTCTTCCCGTAGAAAGAAACAGCAGAGGCGTTTTTTCATGATAAATATGACATCATAAAACGGTCGTGGGTGTAAAACAGCAGCTTCAGTTCTGTTTCATTCTTTGCTGAAGCTCAAACCCCAATCAGTTCATGTCAGGGGCCCAGGTTTGACGTGGGGTTTGCGCTTTGAGATGGGGGTCGGAGCCGGCTAGGGTGCACCAGAAGGGTCAGAAGGAAAAAGGAGTTGAAGGGGACAGGGGAAAACCTCCTGTAGCTGAATACTGAAACACACACTCACACACAGTCTACCTTTTATTTTGGCCTTCAGTCTTCATGTTCATAGTTCAGATAGTTTGACATTTATGGTGGACACATCGTGTGACTGGGACACATGATGACCTCCTGACACAGAGAAGAGTGGAGAACCTGACGAGAACACACAGTGAGCTGACCAGCGTGTGGGGACTAAACATCATAGAGACTGGACTCTGAGTGTCTCTCTCCTGTCCAGAGTCCAGAGGCCTGATTCTCAAGGGTCCAAAGATCGAGTTGGGCCCTGTGCTAATTCCGAGCCTATTCTGGGCTCCTGGGTGTGAGCGGTGCGGCGGCAGTTTAAGTGGCGTCAGGCGTTCTCATGCTTTTATTTGATCCGGTGACCGTGAACCTCTTCACGATGATGGTGGGGATTTGCAGGAAACCTTTGGACCTGAGAGATCCTGATGGAACAGGAACCAGTGTAGCTGAACTGAGCTTCAGGAGTTCAAGTGTTTGTGTGATCGTTGCACGGAGATTAACGACCACAGTGGAATCCACAGAATTCAAATCGAGCAAATTCCAGTGGCCAATTAACGATACCATTTATAGTCAGCTTTGAGCAAACAAACCCAGACGGTGACAGATTCACTCACACACACACACACACACATACACACTCACTCACACACACACACACACACACACACACACACAGGATATCCAGAAGTCAGGAAGCACAGTGAATCAATAGGAAGTCCCCCCCGCTGTGTGTTGGAGTGTGTCCCCTGTCCCCCGTCCCCCGTCCCGTGTCCCTGAGGGCCCCGGGCTCTCCAGCCAGCTGCCTTCCTCTGTGTATTTTTCCTGTTTACTCCCTCGCTCTCCGATTTGTTTGGCTGTTTTCTTCCGGTCAGCGTCTTCCTGTGGACGGCGCAGCTCTGGTCTGACTTCACCGAGCTGTTCTGGACGCCGCACGTCATTAAGAGGCTCAGAATATCAGCCGGGGGGGAAGTCCGATGGGGTCCAGTGCGTGCTGCATTGTTTTCGAAGCATGCTGGTTTTGGCTTTTGCTATTTCTGGAGCGGCGGGGAGCCTCCTGCACATCAACAGTATTCAACTGTAAGAAGTCGTTAATTTCCACTTACGCCTTCACGGCCAAATAAAACAATGCCATTCCCAAGGACTTCCTTTAAGTATAAATCCTTTTCCTGGCTCAGGAGGAACCGCCTTACCACCCCCTGGAATGTTTTTGTTATTTGAATTAGCCTAACCTGAACATCAGAGAGCCAATAATAACTTTCGGTTCATTTATTGTCTTTTATTGTGATCCATTAACGGTCACGTCCTCTGTTGAAGAATCTGTGAGCTCTGTGGATGAATGAGTGAATCCTCCAGGTGTCCTCTGACGTCCTCCATCCTCCAGTCCCGATATCGCTCTGATCTGATCTTGGGTTTCAGGGGTCGCCGATCGGGCCTTTATACCCGGCCTTTTACCTTTTCTTTAACTCCCTATCAGACGCACAATAGAAACCAGATTGCCCAAATCGCACAGGAATACACACACACGCGCGCGCTCGCCACTGACTGTGTTTGCTTACACACACACTCGAGCTGCACTTTCATCACCACCCAAGACAAACAGTGATAATGGAGGATTAGTTGGAGTCTCCAGCTGACTCCTAATACATCAGAGCCTGACTCGGAGCCTTATCGGTCCCATCCTGACCCTTATCTACTGTACTCTTCACTCCTGCATCCAGCCCACTTATTCCCTCAGCGCTTTGGAATTTGACACCTGGAGACAAATGCAAGTGTAACGAGTCTCTCTGGAACGGGCCGCTGTCGCCTCGCACCGAGCGCGGCTTATCGCCCGTCCGCTGCCAAACACGTCCGTACCTCACCGGGTCCCCGAGCGAGGCCAGGAGCGACCGGCTACACAACACACACACACACACACACACCGGGGCCCGTTTCAGCGAGTCTTTGTCTTCAGCAGCAGCTCTGTTGATCGGACACGAGCGTTGGTTTTCAACAAACCGCACTGGAAGGCGTTTCTCCTCCGTTTAGTGCGCGTTTACTGTCAGGCGAAGCTAAAACACACACGGTGTTTTCAATTAGCCGTACCGCAGAGCTCCGTCTCGTGTCTGTGGTCAGGTCCGCTTTGATACTCTCTGACTGTGCTGCTTGTCTGATTTGTAGCCAGGAGTTCTTTGGGTTGATTCCAGTGTGCTGGGGTTTTTTGGAGGTTATCTCAGGCTGCCATAAGTTAAGGGTTTAAGTATATGTAATTGTAAAAACTCTCATGGATTCCTTCACTAAATGTGACAAATGATGTCAACACGCCAGGAAAAAAAAAAAACCAAATGAAACTTCACTGGAATGAAGGCTGAGAAAATCTTACATCAAATGAAATCTGTGGTCCAGGATCCAGAGGTCCTGGATGAGTTTCTGGGTGCGTTGAGTTGACAGGGACCAAACAGTTTTCGGGGAGGAGGATGGGGATGTGGAGTGGATGAAGCAGAGAGAAATCGGACTGTGTACTACAGTGAAGTACACGTGATTCAAACACGGCGGTGCACTTTGAAGTGGTTTGAGTAATCCCATATCTGAGCAAGGCCCCCCTGCCCCGCCCCCACTGGATTATCTGCCAAACAGATTTAGACGTCCCTGTTCAAGTGATAGCAGATACAGCGTGACACTGTAATAAACAAATGTATTTACATTCGTAGATCATTTATGCTTATGTCATCATTAGTGGTTTCGTATCTAAACATGGCACCATTTATGTGTACACACACACACGCTTGAGAAAGAGAGAGAAGTGCACATGTCAACAAACGTATGCAGCAGTTTTCAGGATGTCTCAGGCAGCATTTCTTAGAGGCCTTCTGGTGGCTTTGAACCAGGTTTCTGGACAGAGGCCCGACTCCTTTATAGCAGATTTGACATGTTATTAGTGTGTTATTAACCAGTCGTTTGACGAGATTGAATTTGGCGCTAACACTGAGGAGAACAAGAGTTGGAGGAGTTTGGGCAGGATTAATGGAGAACGTTCAGGTGAAGGAGGTTGAAGTTAAGTCCTGTATTTACTGTATGTGAAGGGGAAACCTGATGTGGCTCACTAAGAGGCCTGAGAGGATCCTGATTGGACAGAGGACTGACGGGAGCGTGTGTGAGCGGGTTCGTGGTCTCTGCTGTGTTTGCGTGTGAGGGTCTTGTCGGGACCTTCAGCGGTGCGTGCCGCTCTGATCTGCCCACTGTGCGATCATCTAACACGGACTCAATCACGTTATTGAAGACAGACTTGAGAAACGGCAGACGAGCCCGTCTGAAGCCCCACACGCTGCCTCGCTGTAAAACGAGATACCTCTTCATTAATCCTGCTGATTGGAGCAGCCCCCCCCCCGCCCCCACACACACACACACACACTCCTATCTGTCTGTCTGCATTATGAGTGGATGCTTGTGCCTTTACATCTTTATTGTGTACATGAAGTGAAACCCTCCAACCCAACCACCTCCTCTGTGTGTGTGTGTGTGTGTGTGTGTGTGTGTGTGTGTGTGTGTTTGCGTGGGTGTGTGTGGACCCATAAGTCTCCCATCCATCTC
>OMNV01011318.1:2018-13737 GCA_900303265.1 Brotula barbata | reverse complement strand
AATTAGATTGTAATTGTTTGGTTTTCAGATCTCATGAGAGCTCATCAGTAACTTGTGCAGATTCAAAATGTCACACCACAAAATCCCAGAGTGAAAAAAGAACAAATAACTCCCCCCAACACAGACACACACACACACACACAGACACACACAGACACACACACACACACACACACACACACACACACAGACACAGACAAACACAGACTCACTGTTTGGTAAGGAAGCGGGTCATGGCGTTGGGTCGTCTCATGAAGATGACCACTTGTCTGTTAAGATAAACGAAGAATGCCCCGAGGAATCCACAAGAGATCCTGTACATAAAGTCTGCATTAGCAATGTTGAGTTGTTTGTTTAGTTTTTTATGCTCCTCAAAAGGGACCTCATCAATTTTACACACAAAATTCAATTCTTTAGTCACAGGGAACATAATTAACCACTGTATACAAACTGTATCATTCTCTAATACATACATTATGCAGGTTTAAGATAATACAAGACCAGATTTCCATGAAGTAAGAATATTTTTGTTGTTTTCACAAGACACACCGGGGCCATTTTCAAATTCCAACATTTTTTCAGGATTTCATGATTGTTAAAACCGTGCATAGAGTGACGCACGCAAATGTCAAACAAAAAAATGTTGAGTGGAAACAATTACTACGTACTCAGTGCTGTCATAACATAGCAGTACATTATTTCTTTTTCATAATGGTTGTTTTTGGAATCAAACATGACACAGCGACACGTATGACATGTGAGTCGTATTTCATAAGAACATCATGTCACCGTAAAAGTCCCCTTTTTTGTCCTTGTCCTTTTTTACCCCTCCCGTCAGGTAAACTATGAACTAATAATTTGGATTCTCTGTGTTTCAAATGTTACATTTGCATACGGACAATGTTTTTTCTGTCTCTCACCCAATGATGGCGAAAGCCGGCAGCTCCTGCAGGTCAAAGGGGAAATCCATGCGGAATTTTGTCCTGAACAGAGCAGTGATGGTTACTGAAAGATGAAGAATAGATGCGGAGGTACAATTTATATATCTTTAGTAAAAAATGAACGAATTAGAAGTCTAAGGAAAGCCTGTAGGTTGTTGAGGCTGATTTCTGTTTGCATAGAAACTAAGAAAATGTTAAATAAAATGTGAAGAGTTTTTACTTGGCTTTACAGCCTGAAGGAGGTCGCCATCTAGTGGTGGAACTACAGTACATTTAGTGATGCTTTTCTAGAGAAAGTGCGCCCTCCCACTCATGTTTAATGCAGAAAATCGTCACGAACTAATACAATAATTGTACATTTACAGTAATAAAAGAACCTGCAAGAATATTAAGTACTAGTATTATTTGTATTCTTGTTAGTACTGCCTCCACTACGTGGCCAGTACTTTACTACTATCACTATAACTTACAAATACAACAGGTACAACTTAAAGGTAAACCATACCATCAGCACTTAACATCTTGATCATTACTATTATCATTTATCAAACGATACCACTCATACCTGCATCTTTGTTAAAGACAGATAGGACTCTGAAGATAAAGGCACTGAATGTAGCAGCAAAGTATCCTCTCCAGTAGTTTCTTACAGCAAAGTATGTGGACGTCACCTCTATGCTGAAGAGCACACCTGGTGGAGAAAAGAGGAACAGCTCATAACTCAAGAGAAAAAATGGACACAATAAAAAATAAATATAGCAAACAACAAGGTTGGTTCACTTACATTAAATTGCTGGGTGGTAAATGGCTTATGGACTGCATTTCTATAGCGCTTTTTTCCAAAGCGCCTTACAATGTTTGCCTCTCATTAATTCACACATTCACACACCGACAGTACAGGTAACCATGCAGGGCCCACCTGCTTGTCCGGACCAATTTGAGGTTAGGGTCTTGCTTAGGGACCTTCGAGAAGCAGGAGCAAGGGATCGAACCAGCAAACCTTTGATGAGTAGGAGACCGGCCTTACCCCCTAAGCCACACCGCCCTGAGTGCTAATAAGTAAATTATCCCTTATACAGTAGTTACTATCTAATGTAATTGTAAACTGAAACTGTTATGTGAGTGTCCTGTCTGTGTGGACTGTGATCACAAACTTCCAAGATGAACAAACACTCAGCACCATGTTTCTGAAACTTTTTCAGACTTGACTTCAGTTGACAGCCAAGCCTTCTTATACCCACAGTGTTCTGCACCGTGACAATGATTCGAGCAAGTCTGCCGAAGGTGGTGCTGTAATAATGACTTTTGCGTTTTTACGTAATAAATTTTAAACAGGAAGTCAGAGCATCAAAATTCCTTTTCTTCCTTTATTCCCTGGGTATATCTGCATTCGTCTATTTATTCCACATGATTTGCATTATAAAATCTGTATAGACAAGTTTCTTCAACAGTTTTTGGAAAAGAAACAAAAGAAACAAAAAAACATTTTACATGACCTTCGATACGTTTTATTGTTTTCCTGTAAACAGCTGCCAAATTTGAGTGGTTGTGGCTCATTCTTCATAAAGTGCTGTATCTAACCCATGAATGAGTTTATTGATACCAAACACAATAACATGTGATATCACTACTTGTGCAAAAAATAAATCATCAATAAACCTGATGGTGGTGCTATAACAGTAACAGTTTCATTATAGCAATAACTTTGGAACCGGACAAGAGGTTCAAAAGGTTCGTTGGTTTGTTATCATGGTACATGTGTGCTCGTGGTCTAGTCAATAAGTTGTTAAATTTCAGCATTGCATCATTCGGTCTTGGAAGTCTGATTAAGACTGATTTCCATTCGTTTGCCAAAACCAAGCCATTAGCCAAAATAGAATTTCCACTTGAAGTAGATAAGCCTGGCTCATTTTAATGTAGAATACTTTTTACAGAGTGTAATTTAAGTAATTTAACATGGTCTCAAGATGGCAAAGTTAAAAAGATAAAGAGGTTAGAAAAGAAAGAGGGAAAAGCTTTTGTACCTCCAAGAGGAGTACCAAAGCAGCATCCTACCCCAACAGCACAGCCCACGGTCAGGATGTCTGTATAACAGTATGGGCTCTACTGACCCAGAGAGAGGAGGAGGAGGAAGAGCACAGATAGAAGAAGAGGGGAGGAAGGAGGATGAGAGAATAAACAAAAGAACAAGGTATAGATGTCTTTCAGTTTAGAAAATTCTACTTGAACTCTAAATGTATAATCTTTGTTTCCTGACCTGCTCACCTGATAAACTCCTGAGAAGAAGGACATGAACCTGCTGAGAACAGCTGCACAGATACTGGCGATGTGCACGAATGGGCCCTGAAGACACATAAGGTGAGCATGAATGTACTGGAACTGCACAAGTAGAATTACACACAATTGTACATGCATACATTTGATTAGGAAAGCCTCAAAGAGACGACTGGCAAAATGGAAGTAAACAGCAATCATTTGCAAAAATGGCAAAACAACACAAATGTTCTGAGCTCCTTCACACAATGCAGGACTATTTGGTGCCAGAACATTCCTTGTTTTTCTTATTAACACTTACAGCTAAGTTCACGACAATAGCAATGACAACCATGCATCGCTTCCCGTATGTGAGCGATGGTTCTTCTGTGTTGTACCATACTGGCTGCAGAATGCAGGTGAGAGAAAAATAACGCGGACAGGAACATTTCCTACCATTATGTGACAAGTGCATGTGCAAAAGGGGCTCAATACAGGAATTTGGAGGGACAGGCATAATAACTGCTGGCTAAACTATATGCATTAATGCTTCATTGACATGTGTTGATCTTGAACCTACCTCTTTGCCAACAGGCATGCCACTGCCCAGGCTAGCAGTCAGGCCAATAACTTTGGCAACAAAAGCCTTGAGAGTCAAATATTCCTTCAGCACCACACCTCTTAAGATGGTCTTCAACTCCGGAATACCAGACCCTATGGGAGGTTACAGGTGATTTAGAAAGGAGAGAGGCGAAAGGCAGAAGAGCAAAGAGCAGCTGTAGATGTTGAAAGGGGGGTGCGGACCTATAGCCTGAGGAGCGACCAAATGACAGAAGAGGGAGGAGAACAGGATGAGCACCAGAGGATAGGAAACCCAGACCAGGTACTGCAGGGGGATGTTTCCCTTAAGCTCGCCGTGGATCCATTTATAAACTGGAGGAGGGAAGCAGGGGATGGATATGAGGAACAGAACGGGGGAAATAAACCAAATAGGAAAGGTGATCGAAACGATGATATGTTATGAATGAATGATGGATGGATTGGAAGGGAGGAATGAAGGAGAGAGGAACAGATAGACAGAGGTAAGAACAGTAGGAAAAGATTGCTGCTTGATTTTCTTTTTTTGGGGCAGGAGGGAGCTCTGTATTACCTTGAAGGCTTTTTGCACTAGCATAGTCCATTGTCCAGCTGACCAGTGCCATGGTGATACCCAGCAGAACCAGGAAGATCCAGTCTTCACCCAACCTGGTCACAAGAAACCGCTGCACCAGGGCAATACAGTCTGATAAAACAAACATACCACAACGCATTAAAGCATCCATCCACTTACCTTCTTGCTTATAGACCTTATCTTAAGGCTTTCCTATTCTTACAAAGCCCACTCTAGATTCAGGTGTCCTACCCAACTACAGACCTTTATCTAACCTTCCCTTTCTCTTCAAGATCCTTGAGAAAACAGTCACCAATCAGTTATGTGATTTCCAACATAATAATAGTTTATATGAGGATTTAGAGCGCAACATAGCACAGAGACAGCACTGGTGAATGTTACAAATGACCTCCTAATTGACTCAGACAAAGGACTTCTTAAGACCTGGATGACCTACAATTTTTTTACTGTCACACTCAGACAAAACTGAAGCCATAGTGTTTGGGCCTAAACACCTTAGAAACACATTATCTAATGATGTAGATACTCTGGATGTCATTACCTTAGCCTCCAGCACCACCATAAGAAATCTGGGAGTCATCTTTGATCAGGATTTATCTTTTAACTCGCACATAAAACAAATTTCAAACACTACCTATTTTCACTGATGTAATGTTGCAAAAATCAGGCACATCCTGTCCCAAAAAGATGCAGAAAAATCGGTCCATTCATTTGTTCCTTGCAAGCTGGATTATTGTAATTCTTTATTATCAGGCTGCCCCAACAAAACTCTAAAGAGTCTGCAGCTGATCCACAACGCTGCTGCTCGTATACTAACTAGAACCAGGAAAAGGGATCAGATCTCTCCTGTATTATTATTTCAGTTGCTGTTCATTTCTGTTTCTCTCTCTGTGTCTCCCTCCCTCCCTCCCACTTTCTCTCTCAACCCAACCGGTCAAGGCAGATGGCCGTCCACCTAAAGCCAGGTCCTGTTGGAGGTGTCTTCCCGTTAAAGGGGAGTTTTTCCTTGCTGGGTCTCTACAAATTCAAGAGCATGGTTTGGTATGGTATGATCTGCTCTACATGAAAAGTGCCATGAGATAACCTTTGTTGTGATTTGGCGCTATATAAATAAAATTGAATTTGCCCACATTCAGTGACGCAGAAGATATGCAAAGATTAGAGCAACGGTTTACTTTGGTTACAGTGGTTTACAGACACAAATCTACTTACTTTCACAGTGATCTACAGTGCTTTTAGAGCATAGCATAGCCTCAATACACCTCCTCCTGACATACCTAAATAAATAACACTGAATTGAATTACACTGAATACCACAAAGAATGACACGCTCCTACCAAAAATGACTTGCGTAGAGACTGCTTTGACAACACTTTGTCTGAAAGTTCCTTTCTGCAAGGTGTTGGCATTGGCCAAATAACCCGTGCTCACATCAAGCACAACATGATTACAAAGTTGACAAGCCAGTGAGGATATAGAGTATTAATCTTGTGATTTCAATGTAATGTGGCTCCCTGCCACATATGGCACATTAAGCCTTTGTGTCTTATTTTGATCCACTGAAGACAGCAAATGTGTGTAGCGTAGTCCACATCATGTGTCCTACTACCTGATGATAAGCAAAGGTGTGTATTTTAACTATGGAAGCCATTGTATGATGTTGACATTTCCAAGGCTACTTTACTTCCTGACCTCTCACCTCTACACTTGGAGTAGGAGCTTTTCGTTCTCACAGAGGGTTTCTGGTCGGGTCCAACCGTTTCCACTTCAGCACTTCCTGTCACATTGTCAGACTGCTGACTGTTGTCAGACTTGCTCTGGTTGGCATGCTGATGTCCACGGCAAATGTGGTGTCCGTTACGGCCGTGCCCGTGGCGGCCGTGACAGCGCCGAGCCTTCCCGTGGCTGCCATGTTTCTTGATCTGCCTCTCAGTTAGCAGACGGGTGGCCTCTCGTCTGCCAGAGCCTCCCTGGTGCTCCTGGTATTCGCCATAGAGCTGTTAATCAATCAGTTAATCGTGAGACCTCTTTAGAGGGTACAGAGTGAAATCATATAAACAGCGGTGCAAAAACCTTTCTCTGTTCAAGGTTAAACCTGTGCATTGCCAATGTGCAGCCTTGCATGTTAATATGCAGTATTTTATGTATCAAACATAAACATTTGCTGTAGATGGTTCTGGGGAGAATTTAGAGTGTGGTAGTATTGCCCTGTTGCCACCATAGCAGAGTTTGGTCAGTTTTAAAAATAGCCCAGACCACATGCTAACCCAAACAGATCTAATGGAAGAGGAAACATGGGCTCTGCCTCTAGATTTATCACCTCTGGACAGACGCCTTGGAAAGTGCCTGAGACATCTGGGGAAAACATTACAGCTCACCTCCCTCCCTCCCTCCCTCCCTCTTTCTCTCTCTCTCTCTCACGAACAAATTCCCTCTCTTTCATTTTGATTTTCAGCCATATCACAGACATCTCACATATTATTCAACGTACTCCGTTTCTTGCTTTCCTTGAGCCCAAATATGTATCGCCCTAACAAATATCTACACGGCCTTCTTTCTCAGTGGACCATAATGACTTACAAAAGTGATATAAGTCACAAAAGCACAGTAAGGTTCACAATGCAAATTGAAGAAGAGACACAGACAACAGTAATAACAGGCAATAATGGTGTTAGGTGTGACATTTTATGGTGTCTTACATTCATGGGTAATTTGTGTCTAATCAACTGAAGAGAGGGTCTACTTCTTTTCATGACACCACTGTATCACATAACAACACCAGAGATAATTGATATATTTTTAGTTCTTTTTTTAAGTTACAAGACATGAACGCCACAGCAATAAAGAGATCTGCATACTGTGGAAGTACTGTCACATGACAATGTGACCAGTGAAAATAGTCTATGGTTGTCAGAACTAAATTTTGAGTCATTTTTCTCAGGTTTACCAATCAGAAACACAACTAATATTCCTAAGGTATTGCTTGATCTTTTAAAAATTTGCCTATCCACACAGGATATGATGTATTATTCATATTCACATATTTCACAGCACCACAAATACTCAGTATATTCTTGGTACATCATCAGTAAACAATAGCACTCTGAAGTGACGAGGTGGTAAGTTGTGTCTGGTGTGGACATGTTGGACGTCTACGCATTTCACATTTCAACAGCTCCTTATTTAGCAGGTTCACGGACGAGCAGACTGCTGGATGCAGAGTAGATTTAGACACCCACAAAGCACACGTAGAAAGATATGTACGCACACGACCATACTCTCACATACATAGAGTCCTGAGGATAATATGGGAGCAGGGCTGCTATGAGAAGCCACAAGTAAGTGGTGCTCATAGAATTCTTATCTATTTATTCTTATTCTACCTTTGGCGAGACATGAAATATTGATTCATGCCCCAAAGTTTCACTTTTTGACATGTTCTGTTTTCATGTTTATTTGTAATAAATTTGTGACTTTGTGTTGACAACTCAAGGTCAGTACCTATAGAAATGCATCTAGTATGAGAGTCATGAAACACACTGAACGCTTCGTACTCATGATGAGACACACCCACCAAATATGGGTTCGAGGTCTTTAGACTCTTTGAGGTGAAAAAGGTACAGACTCTGCTCCTGTTCATGGCAACCTTTTAGTTAGAAGTAGTTCTTAGCCGATAACTAAGTTCTTCTGAAGCAATGTGGTGATCACACCCTGGGTCCGGTGTCAAAGGTCACGTTCTTGTGTTCCAATGTCGTACCTTGTCCTCTTGTGTCACGTTTTATTATTGGAACGAAAACTAGAGCTGCTCTGATAACGATACCCAAATGCGTCCGCTGCCGCTGAAAATGCTGGAACGTAAAAGGCGAATACGCAAGTCTACGCATCCGATACCATGTAATTTTACAGGCAATCAATTCTTCTTCAACCAAATGTCGAATACAAATTCGTGGCTTCATTTGTATCAAACTAGAAAAAGAAAGAATGTTCTATGGCATTCATTATTCTCTGTTGCTGTTTTTGTTCGTGTTATTCAAAGGGCTTATAGAAAAAGTCACCATAATCAGCAGGAGAAACAACAAGAAGAGTCAAAAGAGGCTGTACATTTCCATTATTCTATTTGTTGTGCCATGTACTGAGTTCTCTGTGGCACTAAAATTAATTGCCAGTTGCCCACAGCAGAGCTGGTCCAAAAAGTTTACACTGGTATCGGATCGGTACTCGGTATCGGCTGATACCCAAAGCTCAGGTACCGGAATCAGTGTCAAAAAGGGAAAATGGTATCGGAATATATGTAAAGGAAACGTTCAACTCTGTCATCTCTGGGGAACGCCACCACCTCCAGGAGTGATCACCATATAAGGGTATGTGCATCACGCGGTGCGTGGAGGACACTCCCTCCGTTGGGGAGTGTCCTTTGGGCTTCAGATGAATAATGTGATTTCATCAATTAAAATATATCCTACGAGCAGCGTGGCTGTCCAATAATAGCGATTAGGATTTCCCTTCAGCTCCATATAACGGAGAGCTGGACATGTTTCAAGGCTCTCAGACAACAAAGGAGGAGGTCAAGGGGCACTAAAGTTCCAACCCGTAAGAAAGCTCCCGTTAAAACGCACAAAAGAAATGTTTATAATCTTACAGCCTTGAGTTGTGTCTGCATATGACTTTACAGTTTCAAAACAACATGTTTGTGGATTGTGAAATGAACATTTGTGGACTGTCTTCTGTGGGTTGCAGCTAATATAAAGACCAATGAAATCTTCTGTTCCTTCGGTGGTAGAGAGCCTCTCCTGTGGATGATTCTCTGCCGGGGGAACAGATCGGCTCGTGCGTGATGTGAAAGTGCGTGAGTCTGTCTGCCCTGTCAAACCAAAAAGAAGTTCTAGTGTCTGGACTCTGCCGTCTAAATAGCAGTGAACCACGTCCGGGTCCACTTGGCCCCTTAAAGGGAATTTGATACTCTGATTGGTCCACGTTATGTTCAGCCCAAAAATAATTAGGAGCCTATAATAAGTCCAGGCCCTTTGCACCCCGATCCTCACTTTGTTCTAAGAATACAGGCCGCTTACATAGCTGAATGGACTTGGCCACGCCCCCAACTGCAGGGCGCTGCAGTGCACTAGACTTAACACATAAATCTCTTCAACAGGGCCCTAAAAGTGTTAAGATGCTCTTCTGTTGTCTCTTCAGCGTCCAGTCACCTGACTTCAGAAATATCATGAAAACAGAATTCAAACTTGTACCGCGCCTGGCCGTTGTCCAATTTGGCCTCAGATGATGACATCATCAACCACACGACTCGATGCGCCCACCGTACATGGATTTCATTTGATGACGTAGTTTCCGTCAGCATGCGCGGTGAAAAAAAGTAAAGAATAAAGGAAATCCAACGAACACAGATTTCAGCCGCTGTGTTTATGAAGGTCGCTCCGTCACCTTTTCTTCCGGTTGTCCACCACTGGCAGGGTAGTAAACCACTCGGTACTTCTCCACCAGGCCCGGCGCGTGGGTCCACGTCACCCGAAAACTACGGGCCGTGACCTCTGATGTCACCAGGTCGCTGGGCGGAGCCACGGCAGAGGATGGGGGGGCTGGTTCGCGTCCTCCTGAAAAAGACAAATGATAGAACAGAGGATTGGCAGAGAGGAAGATAGAGTTATAGATTTAACAGGATGAACATTAAACCACGAGAAGATGAAGATGATGAAGGGGACGGCAACATTGCTTGTTGTTGGTCAAAGACCCTTTTGATCTGTGTCAGACCAGACAAATCCTTCAGGCTCAAATGGAGTTCAGAACGAAACCTCATGGTACCGTCAGACCCGGTTCAGGTGAAAATATCAGACGTGGTTCAATCTTTACGGGGCATACGTGGTTAGAGGAGTTGTGATTGTTGTTGTTTCTGACCTTTAAGTTGTATGTCGAGATGCTCCATGCGCTCGCAGATGGTTCTGGTCAAACCCTCCACGATGTCGCTCATTACGCTGAAGTCTGCGACATTGTATACGTGCGTCTCCTCGGGAGGAGAGGCGATGGCTTTTAACTCGTTCTCATCAGCGTTCTTCACACCTGTAAAGAGGGAGAGAGAAAGGAGACAGGCAGTAAGAGGGAGAGGAGAAAGACAGAGAGAGAGTGAGGGAGAGAGAGAGAGAGAGAGTGAAAGAGAGAGAGAGAGTGAGGGATGCTGATGTTGGGTTGTAGTTCATGCAGTTCATACCAATGGCAAACAGCTCTATCCCAGCTTCCCTGAGGCTCTGTGCAGGAGGGATCACATCATCCTGTGACTTCCCATCAGTGATCAGGATTCCTATCTTGGGAACATCCGCTCTGGATCCAGATTCTTGTTTGAAGCTATTCTCCAGAATGAAGGTCAGAGCCAAACCTGGATGAACAGACAATCCCAGGAGTCACAATCAATCACGGTCCCCAAATGGAGCCGTAGTGAAGGAACGACGCGGACTTACCGCTTTGATTTACAAATTCAAGGAATGTCAGCTAATGATTCTAAACTATTTGTCTAAGTTCAATGCATATGAAGTCTAAATGTCAAAACAATTATCTTATTTTTTGCCCGAATAAATCAAAATCTCAACAAAATCACTGATTCTCTTAGCAAGTGAAAGGTGTTAGGGTGACTTAATTTGGTTTAAATCAATCTTTCACTCAACATTGAAGACTTTTTTCCTTTAAAAATCTAAGTGAAAAAAAATCAAAATAAATAAAAGCACTGAAAGGTGTGTGTGTGTGTCTGTGTAAAACAGGATACATGGAGAACATGTAAGGCCGGAGACCAGACTTCAGTTAAAGGACAATGTATCCAAATAACAGGAACAGAAAGTTCATGTAAAAGGAGCTCACCGTCTTTGCAGTCATCATATATGCTGATGATGCTGTCTTTTATACCAATACTGAAAGTATGCGCTTTGTCCTGGGTATACGTGTGTATGATCGCACCATGCCCATGTCCATTTGTGCATGCCTGTGCATGGGTGTGTGTGTTACCTGTGAGTGTGTTCCCCCCTTTATAAGGCAGATTCTTCACTGCGTCCATCACTGCCTCTTTGGTGCTGTGAGCGTTAAGATGCCACTCGATCCGCGGGTCTCCACTGTACTGAGCCAGGCCTGCACGTGCACGCACACACACAGACACACACTCACACACACACAGACACACACACACACACACACACACACACACACACACACACATACCAGATTTTAGCAAATTGACCTATTTTAAACTTTTGTGTTTTTTACTATTTTACATACATTTCCACATTAATGGAACAGTTTGTATCTGAGTGTCAGCTAGTGTTAGCTAAAAGTCCCAGGCTGCATCATGAACCCCACCCCC
>OMNV01011313.1:0-11607 GCA_900303265.1 Brotula barbata | reverse complement strand
GTACGTCACAGCTGTTGTTCGTGCCAGTAACAGTTTCACAGCGATCACAGTCTCCGGGCACGAGTCCCTGATGCGGATCCTTGTGCCACCGAGGGGTCAGCTCAGTTCAGGCATGTATCTGCATCTGGATCGCAACTCCGCCGCTGCAGTGCCGCAGGGACGCAACTCACCACATGTGCAGGGAATTAGTGCTGGCTGTTCAGAGGCTTAAAATCCCTTTTGTTACTCAGCCTCCATGTAACACAGTGCCCAGTGTGTGTAGAACATTCTTGATCTTATTTGTCACTGGCTTAGTTTCTCCTGCTTCTAGGCAGCCTGGCAGTGACAGTGACTTGAGTGAGCTCTGACGTATGGAGCTGCTGGCACTTCACTGCAGGGGCTGATTTCAGCTTCAAGAACAACAGGGAAGAGGGGAAAATGAAGATGAAGGGGAAAGAGAATACGGTACCTGAAGGAGGCTCGTCTAAAATTGAAGGCACTCTCGCATGAATGACGATGACATAAGTAAGAGACAAAGGAAGTATTCCCCTTACTTGTTTGGGAATAGTTTGGTTTTTTTTGTTTTTTTTTTGCATCATATTTCATGTAAATCGTCGCAGCCTCCAGCGAAAAGCTGCCAGATGAACATATTGCATTTTGTTAGGAGCACCGGAGCCAAATATCTACCGAAGATGAATGACAATTTGTTTGCAATGGTGGGAAAAAATGTTGTCAAAGGAAAGTGCAATGAATAAAGAACGACGATAAAGGGGAAATGCGGTCATCGCTAGCATGTGAAATTGATGCATCGACAATAAAAAATATACAAAAGTGGAAATAAATGGTTTTTCAAACATGGATGTTGGAGAGTTTCGAATAAAAGAAAGAAAACCTGCTGAAGCTAAAGCATTTAACTGGACAAAAACTGGATTCCGTGGGAATTTTCACCCTCTCGGGGTCCTTGGTTTTGGGAGAATCTCTGACCTCTCTAGCTTCCTAACGCTTCAGAATGTCACGTCTAATGCACTGTGACACGGAGCTGAACCGAGGCTTTTAACAAACATTTTATGAGCCGATGCTCCTGCACGCTGCAATTTTGGGCAGGCACAGATGAAACCGCGACACAGTGATGGAATCGTCAAAATGGTACGGCTCTGACCCGCCGTGCCTCTCGCTTGGTGTGGAGCAGAGATTAAAGAAGGCATTAATGACATAATCTGACAGATTTTTGCGATACCCATCTCGCACCGATAGAGGGGAGCATTAAGCGCGTGTTTGAATTTAAACTCTTAACCTCTACGGCGTCTTCCCTTATCTTTCCTCCGTTACAGTTGACCAGTTGGCCACCTTCCCCAAAAACTCTACATCCACTGGA
The DNA here is from genome assembly GCA_900303265.1 of Brotula barbata. Lineage (NCBI taxonomy): Eukaryota > Metazoa > Chordata > Actinopteri > Ophidiiformes > Ophidiidae > Brotula > Brotula barbata. The sequence goes on along the minus strand of OMNV01011313.1, from coordinate 10,253 downwards.
GTGTGAGGAAGCGCTTGTGCACTGGAGAGCACTGAGGAAACTCTTGTGCCTCTACGCTGGACGATCCAAAGGTGGAAGTAATGATGCCAGATGTGACCAATCAGGCTGATAAAGAGCAGGGTCTGCTGTGGACCGACACACAGCTGTGGGTGCAGCTGTGCGGTGTTGTCAAGCCAGCTCGCTCGCCTGCCCACTTAGAGAGAAAACGAGAGACACAGTGACAGAGTGAGAGAGAGACGGAGAGACAAAACAGTCTGTTCAAATCAAAGTGTTTGACACTGCATTTCAAAATTCGCCTATCTATGTCGCTCTCTTCTTCCTTTTTTCTCTCTCTCTCTCTCTCTCTCTCTCTCTCTCTCTCTCGTCCACCCACTCTGCTGTCTCTGTCTCTCACTCTCTTCCTTCTGCTGAGACGGGCCTGCTCAACACATTAGCCGAATATCCTCTCCTGACAGCAGCTTTAGCCCAAATCCAGCCATCATGAAGAGTTATACCATCGTAGCAAGCTGGGGATTTGGGACCTAGAATACAAATCAAACCTAGAGGGACCTGGGGAAGGAAGAACGGGGAAAAACTGCGCTTATGAAAACAGCAACGAGGACGGAAAACTGGACAAGCTAGCGAAGTCACGGGGGACGACTTCGATATGCCGACTACGCTCCAAACGCTTGATGTTAAACTGATTAAAGGCTGACACGACGTGGGGAAAGAAGAGGAGAGGGGGAAGCTTTCAGGGAATTCTGGGTAACAGAAGGCAGCAGCAGGAGAAGCATGATCACTTCAGCAGCACATTTGATACAATCAACAATCACCTTTTATTTTAACTGACATCATTTGGACTTTGAGAGCCAAATCCAGATTCAACGTGTGCAGCAAAATCTTCATTTCCTGACAAAAAGAAAAGATCACGCCTTTGTGCTACAGGTATATTTTTCGAACTTTAAGAAAAGTAGAATTTTTAAGACTCTAGTCCTACTTTTTGCTGCAGCCCAGACATCTCCCCGAGCCTTAAAAAAAATAGCAGTGGCAAAAGTTTCCTCCGTGTTGTTTTTTTCATATTCCCTCTGTCCTTTCCTCGCCTCTAGGTTCAGCATTGGTATGAACAATCTGACCAAATTGAGATACAGCAGGAGCAGACTGACAGAACAGTTGGACGTCTGACATGTCCGATAAAGTGGTGGGATGTTTCCCGAGGCCAATGTGTGAGCCAGCAGAAATCCACGACGCGCCCTGAATGCAGCCCTGCAAAGTTGAGCCAAAGTAGACGGATGATTCTATTGACAAACACACACTTTTAGCCATGAAAAGTCAGGATTCACGAATGTACATTCCTTAGTGCAGGTTTAGTGTAGATTTAAAGATGTTTCTAATATTGTCGAAAAATTACACCGATCGTCATGTAAGCAATTTAAATTCAATGGTTTGCGATCACTGTAAAAAAAAAACAAAAAAAACAGCAAAAGTGTGTTTCCCTGGGTACGTTCTGCAAATATTTCTATTTACCGACAATGACAATATGGCAACTCGTGACAAAGGAAAAAACCAACATCTCCGGAGCAACATCAAAACTGTTGTTTTAGTGACAACAAAAGAGAAAGAACAAGGGAGATTTTTTTTTTTTTTTTGTTCGTTTGTTTTGCTGAGGGCATTCTGGAGATCTGTGAACACTGTGCCTTTGTCAAAACAGCATTATTTCACATCACGTAAACAGTTAAACAGAGCTGTCAGCTTGATCTAATCAAGTTGCATTAATGCTAACATTGTGCTCATGTAGTCAGCCGAGATGCTCTGTTCTTTGGCTCTTTTCTTCCCGAGGCCGGGAGGTATCTGGTGGTATCAGCGTTATTTATTTATTTATTTTTGTTAAAAGAAGCCGTATTAAAGCCTCGATACCTCTTTTATTGTGTTGAGCAAACATCATTCATGTTTGCCAGTGATTGACTGTGTTCCATCAGGATCCAGGCTTAGAGCCGGCTAAATGGTGCATACAGAAATTGGATTCTTCACTGTGGCATTTTTAACATATCCCCCAAAGGAGCTGACGCAGGTTTAGACCAATCACACAACAGGCGCTCTGTTGTGTGGCTGGCGAGCTTGCGGCCACTACTGGGCCTCAGTGGATGAATGTGGACATTTAAGAGCAAACCACACACACACACACACACACACACATGCACAGACACGCACACACGGGCAAAGGCGAGCAGAGAAGCACACATACGTGCACGAATCCAGTTGTAGAACAATGTATACATGCAAGAGCGGCCCGAGCTTGACATAATTAAAACCCCATGTCACACGCAGGATGTTTGGATGTGAGCGGCACGCCACTCATGAGGATTGCGTAAACAAAAAACACAAGTGGAACCTGAAGTGCGTTGGAAGACAGCAACCACACACGGCGCCTTTAACTGTACGAAATCGCTGCGAAAACAACTTCAAACGTGCGGACAGAGGCTCCTCTCACTCTCGGCCTTGCTGCGCTCGGGCTAAAAGCAGGCCTCCAAGGTGTAAGGATACAAATGACCTCATCCAGAATAAACATACAGCTGGGCGGTAGTGGGGAAGGTTTATACGTCCGTGCTACGGAGTGAACAGCGTGTCAGTGTTTTAGAAGGCAAACTACTCCGAATACCTCCAGCTTCCCGAGGCGAACGGCGAAAATGGCTATTAATAAGGTCTGTTTATGAGCTACCGCCTAACGGACACACACACACACACACACGCACGCGCGTTTTAATGCACTCAGCGCTAGTTTATGCAGGTGGTTATCAGCGTAAATACGCGAGGAGGCATGCGCCGGCTGGGGGATGGAGTTACACGCCCGCATGCTCATCAATGATATTAGTTTCCACTACTGCTGATTGCTTTGACACTTGGAGCCGTCCAGGCATGGCGATAAAACAGATCACTTTCTCTCATGCCAAATTATACCCTGATATACTACCCCTGTTTGGAACGGGCAAGATGTCGATGCCAGTCTGGGAGCGTGCAAACAAGTTACAGACTTGTAGGGCTCCGGAGACGATGACTGATGTGTGGCGATGGCTGACACGCACGCACACGCGCACGCACGCACGCACGGACCTCGGAACTGATCTCGTGCTCTGCTATAACACGCGAGGCTGATCTCGATCGAGGCAGAGCATACTGAGAATAGCAGTGACACCTGTTAATGGGCGGGGACTAAATAGAGCTGTCAGGCCACAACATGGGCCAGAAAAACAAGAAAACAGAGCATCCAGATTATTATTATTGGGGATTATTGGATTATAAATCTTGGCATTTTGCCTCTATGAAAGGTGCATTCATCGACTTTGGTATCGGTTTCTGCGCGACGCGAAAGGATGAGTTACGGCCATCTACGCTCATTTTCGCTTGATTGTTTTTGTCGGTGAATTCTCGTATTGCAGGCTCTGAAGTGCAGAGCCTTTTCCAGCAAACACGCTGACTCCACAGACGCAGCTGTTAGGGCGGAACACATTGATCCACCGTTGGTATGTCAGGCCTGTGTGTCATCTTCTTTCTATCAGTTCAACACAATTTTAAAATACTATTTAATGATTTACAGTCCACAGCGATGGCTCCGACACATTGTTGTCTTACATTCCAACGTGTGATTGATTGGCGAGATGCAGGTATTCATCCCAGGAGAAATCCTCGATGAGTCTGACCTGTCAAAGTTACATGTTGTTGCCCAAGAATTGACACAAAAAATGGTTGTCATTATCCAAGTGTCAAAGCAAATTGGGATCAAAATCTCACATGGGTATTCTTCCAATAGCCTCTTCATTTACACCAGGGAGAAACGAAGAAGATGCTGCCTGTCAAAATGGAGCCGGAATGTCTTCGCAATAGAAACAAATAAGTTTTGCTCATCCGGACATAAAGCACAGATCCGCGTTCGGATTTGGGGTCATTTCCGAACACTCGAATGCTAATGTTTGCCTTCCCCGATCTGACTGATGCTCCAACAATGTGACCACCTTGGGCACGGGATTATTAACGACCCCTTTAAATATACCTCTCCGCATCCAATCCCGCAGCCTGACAGACGCAGGCACGCACACACACAAATAGATCATCTGCTTCTTCACTCAGGCTCGAGTCAGACCGGGAGAGATGAGCTCAACTCCAGCTGGATGCTGAGGCAAGCTCTAACTCAATAAGCCACTCCCCCAGCTAGACCTGCGCTGCCAAGTTTAACAAAGTAGCTAAATCAGAACCACTTTAAATCAGCAACACTCTTGAGAAGATGCAATATTTCACAGGCGTGTTTGAGGCCGCACGGTGAAGGGGGGGGAACAGAGGGTGTACACCTAAGTCTGCTAATGAAATCAGAATGGCTCATCTGTGTGGATGTGAACACGACTACAGTACACGCACCTCGGCGAGTTGGCCGCGCTCTGACTGGGGCGGCTTTAAGCAGATTTATGGTCTCCGGTGGGGAGCAGGGGGGATTTCTCATGCAGACCTAAATCATGACTGGAACGGCGCGGAGCTAATTAGGAGAGCAATGAGTGAAGCAGCGGCCTGGGGACTGTGTGGTTTTCACTTGGTCCACCACTAAACACTGCGCTATGTAAATGGTGGCTATCAGCAGGGTAACGTGTGTGACAATCCACACGGAGCTTTGTTTGGACCTCGAGTGCTGATTCACCTCCGAGTCAGAATTAGCGGTGTTAGCGAAGCAGCCATCTGGGCAGCGTTCGGTAGGCAGAAAGCTCAGAGCGACTAGACGGCCACGGTTTTAACGAATGTGTAATGTGCTCTGGGAATCCTCTCATAAAGTATTAAATGGCAATAGGCCTCCCTTTCACTCTGCAACCCGACTGCAGGGAGTTTCAAACTGTTTTCATCTGCACTGCGGCAGATCTTGCAGAATTAAAAAGATTTAATCCATCAAACGGACACATCTGAAGGAAGGAGATTGGTCAGTCGGGAGGAAAAACTCTGGACCGAGATGGAGGAGAGAGGGGAATCTGCAATGAGCTGGAGTTTAATGAGCCAGGGATCTTACCAATGAAGAAAAAAAACGACAAAAGATTGTTTGTACGGCGGTTTGTACATTCTCGGCCAGACGCTTCCACGATGAAGAATGCAAATCAGTCGGTTGCCATCTCCTGCGCCACCTTGGGCCCTCGCGCCGCACTAACTAGGCAGCATGTGTTGGTAATTTGCAAGCAGTTGATGTTGATTAGGTGGGTTATGACACCCGCCGACCTCAGCTGTACCCAAGTACGTAGACACACATTCTCCAATTAGCCCTGAGCCGTTTGGCTATTAGGCTTTACAGGGCCATAAGGAGAGTTATGTGAAAAGACTACATGGCTTTTGTAGGGACCCTCACACACACACACACACACACACACACATACATATACTGACATCCATATGCTCAAAGCGCCTCCACATGCGAGCGGCAACGTTGTGATGTATTCAATTATTTCCACTGCGTTATTATTTACATTAGTGCGGTGCATCTATTCTTACTCCAAACCCCGGTGAAATCAGTAAATCCCCCGTGAAAGCTAATGATGTGTGCGCCGCTCTGCAGTTATTTCATTAAAAAGTTTCACAACTCCAAACTGAAGCGCTGCACTCGCCTGCATAATCAAAATAATGAACAAATAACAATGCGGGCATACAATTATCAGGCACGCTGAGTCGCTCTTTTAATGGCTGTAAAACAGACAGAAAATATGGATAATTTCATGTGAACCCCACCTGATGTCACAGTTCCATTACCTCACTTCAGGTGCCATTTCTGTAATAAATGTCTGTCTCCTGTTGGCGAAAGGAGTCAGAATGCAAATTGATAAAACCGACATCGGCTAATTAGCTCATTTGATTGCATTGAATTGACTTCAGTCTTCTTCGGGTGCATGATTTCCGCAATAAAATAAAATAGAAACAGCAACGTTTCTTTTCTTTTCTTTTTTTTTTCTCCCATCCCCTTTCCCCCCCAAGTGTTGGTAAGAATGCTTTTCGAACACATATTTACCATCTATCAGAACCTCTGTTCTGGCTGGGGGAGATAATCCAGACGCAGTAAATCTTGCTGCGATATCTGTGCCTGCACACAGTTAAGATAGCAAATAACAGAAACAGCTACCAGATCGGGTCAGCGAGTCAAAACTCATTGAGCCAAGAGCTGCAGTGTCTCCACTTTGATTCACTTCCTCTAAATGACTCCATTACTGTGACAAGAAGTAGTATTCTACCAACAAACCTCAACGCTTTCTTGGCTGGCGTTGCAGCCGAGCGACAGATTTAGTGCCGTTCTTGGATGCCGCGGGCCCAAAATGACTTTATAAACGGAACTTGACATTTTGAGCACCAAAGTGGAAGCTTGAAGTTGAAGGGTTGGAGCGCAGGACACCAGGACTGTTTCCTATCCACTTAGATGTGCAAAGCTGCCAAAACCACAAGAACCTGAGCTGAAGAAGTACACGCGGCAACTGTCAGGACCTTCTTCCACGGCGTGCGACCGGGATGCAATATTCCTCCGGAGACGACGTCATGCAATCGTTGCCACGCTCTGAACACAATTTCCTGTGTGGGAAGTCTGGACAGAGCACAGGAAGTGTTCACAGACGCACACACACACACACATGCACGCACACCTACACACACCAGGAAGGAAGCATTTTGGTTTTGAACATATGTTGATCCAACAGCCTGCACCCATATTGAAAAACCCATAAATGTGGCGGTTGAATGAAAATTGAGATAAAGTCCACACTTGCCCACAGGATCTACTAGTCTTGGGATTCTAGGATTATATTATAATTATTAAATTATTGAAATATATATTTATGACACCATTTCCTGTTAAAAATGGTCAATATGACGCCATGAGATCTTTATGTGAAATTGCTTGTTTGGGTTGATGGTTAAGTTGGCCGCCCAGCTACATATTGCTTAAAATGCTGTACAACATATTCATAATCCTAATCTATGATTCTAAAGTCAACCTAACTCTACACTTAACCCCAAACCAAAGCCTTAGACCTAAAGTAGGCCGACAAAGTCCTGGGAACTGACAAAAATGACTGCAGTTCCTAAAAACGGAGACCTACAGCGCAAACCGGACCTCGCAAGGATGGGAACACACACAGACGCAATACACACACACACACACACACAATGTCGATTTCACTCCGAACTGACACAGACTCAGACACAAACAAAGTCCGGCGCAAAAAAACAACATGGGCCAGTCATGTGGATTTTCTTAGCTCACCAACGAGTTAGACTAGTTCTTTGTGTGTATGTGCTTATGTGTGCATCCGTGTGTGTGTGTGTGTGAGATAACACTCCTGCCACCCCCTTCTCCACTACACCTCTCCCTTCCAGACATGCTCTGATGGAGAGATAAGTTGAAGGTCATCTTGAGAGAACAGAGGCTCCGTTGAGGAATGTGTGGAATGACACTCTTGTTCTGTGGACAAAAAGCATATCACAGGCCGCCATGGTGTCAGATGGGCCTGTGTCATCGCTGCAGTCACACTGAGCTGGGTTTGATGATTTGATTTGGGAGTGTACGGTGCCCCGCGGGCACTTTCACGAGCTCCAGAAGTCCTATTACTGCTAAGATATTTATTTTCTTACGTTTATGGACCGTTCTACAAATTAGGTGAAGGAGGGTTGATGTGTTTTCATTGCTGTGTCACGTTTCTTTAGGAAACAGGTGTCAGTGTCACGAAAAATGAAGAGTGGGTCTCATTGCTCAAGCGTTATTACGGATGTTAATATTCTTGGAAGGCGTTTATTTGTGTTGGTAGAACAATATAAAAACTGGAGGATGATATCGTCCAACTAGCTTTCAGTCTTGACGAAGAAAAATAGAAGTCTCGGACTGAATCTTGGATTAAATCGCTTATTAAAATGGACTGGTTTCTGCAAACCTCTATTGTTTGGTCTATGGGACCGTCATTCTCCAAAAATGAGTGCTGCGTCAAGTGTGCTGGGGCCAATTATGACTAAGATTGGATTCAGGCTACATAAATTTAAGCCTGATTTTCCAGTTTGGATATGACAAAGAACAAGCTCCAGATCGGTCGAATCCCAGTTTGGTCACGTGAAGAACTGGTGCTGCTGTTCAAAAACGCAATAGGGAAACAAGTACTGATGCATCATATATGGCCAAGACATATCTAGCAGGTTGATAGCCGGTGATCTATCAGGAAGTCCAAATCCTGCAGTGTGAAATGCTTTAAGATCTGCAACTACAGCCAAGGGCCTACATCGGATTCCTCTCAGATTCCTCCAGATTTAGGAATTTAGGATCCCCTGTCAGCAATCTGCCACGTAGCTTGCAAGTCACGATGACTACAAGACACCCATTACAAAACAGGAAGTTGTTCGCTGGGATTTCCACAGTCATTTGAAGAGTTTCTCCAGGCTCCATTAGCTGTAATGTGTGCAGTCCGTATTACCATATTCTTTGTACAAAAAGGCAGCAACAGGCAGACTATGAACTAAAACTGCTCTGACAAATTGGGGTGCCGTCCTCACAGAATGTCTGAAAATTACGAACCTTAACTTTACGCCAAGGATTTTCTCTTCCTTAAACTGCAATAGAAGATAAAATCCAACGCTCATTACAGCTTATCTGGTTTGAAAATCTATGTTTGAACAGGCAAACACAACATAACGCTTTTATTTCAACATCCATTACTCATAGGTCCATTACTCAGAGTGCTCACACTGACACGTCAACGACATATGGGTACGCCGCAGCGATAACGGAGATCTCTATTGGCACGGTTAGTCTTGCTGTAGTCATGCACATTAATAATGCGTTTGTGCAATGCAACCGTCCCAGCTGCTTCCATCCAGAGCCGTGGAGGTTGGATGAGTCAGCAAGCGAGCTGGAAAAAATGAACGTGTCTGTAGATCTGTCATACAGAAACCTTGCCAAGTCCTTTGCTGACATGTAATATCCAACAGAATGTATAAACATATATTTTATCTTTGGAAATCGAGTACAGAAGGCTCCGGGCCAAGGATGCACAGATCTTATGATGGAGAGAAAATGTACAGTAGCCTACGTATGATGGATTTTATCGTTTAGGATGGGTCTGTCTGCTATCCCCACGCCCCGCCCCCTCAGATTTAACATTCCGGAATAAACTAGTGACTAATGAAAAGCCATGTCTCCAAGCACAGGCCAGAAAAATGATGTTTAATATTGCAACGTTTGGTTTTAGCTGGAGGCCCCGGCTAGCCTCTCCTGCTGATGGTGTCCACTGGTCCGTTCCATCTCCTTGGTGGTCCCCTAGGCTGCCAGCCTTTGACCACAATCGCAACGGACCACACATCCAGCTCAAAGGAGGAAACACTGGGGCTGAACGTGAGCGGTGGGTCAAAAAACTGGACCAGGCAGGTTGTGCTTGGATAAGCACAACCAGAGGGATCTGCCCTTTAGAGCAATACTGCAGTCAGGCAGCCGGCAGACAGAACCAAGTCTGGATTAACCAGCAGATAGAGGAGAATCAGTTATTATTCTCCTCAAGATTTCCTTCAACTGGTCTTTAAAGGGTCATATTGAGAGTTAGCATTTTAAGTGGGCCGTGTAAGTGGGACCGCTGATGTCAAGGGATCTGCAGGGACCATGTGGTGATGTCACACTTTCTAAAGTTCTATGGTTCTCTGTGGAACCTTCAGACACAAAGAAAATAATGTGACTATTCATCTTCCATGAATCATCTTGACTCAACTCTTACAGACGTTCCAGATGTTAACGTCTCTACAATCTTTTACTATTTGATCTGTGCAATTTTTGGAACAAGTACAGGACAGAAGAACTTGTGTCGATTCTATCCAAATAGAGTGTTTACATGCACGAGTTAATTGATTCACAATGACATCATCAAGGTCCACAAACGCCGACTGATGCCGATTTCAGTGCGAGTCTCCCTGTTTTTCATCCATTTGCGAAACAATTTTAAAAACAATCTAATAATCATTAAAAAAAGCAATGACTTCTTCTGGTACGTCAGCCAAAAACAATTCTTCCTATTCATTCAGATTGAGTATGGGTAATATCTGCTAAAAAATAATAATAATAACAATATGAGGTGCGTGACAGATCCTCGGTGGCAGAAACTCAACAGCAGCACCAAATAGGTCAGCAACGTTGGCCAAGCTGAGTCATGCCCCATTAAATCTCCTAAACCAGGCCGTGCACACAAACCTGTTTTATTTTCATTACGACAAATATTTAAATGTTGTATTCCTCGTGAATT
>OMNV01011312.1:16995-31237 GCA_900303265.1 Brotula barbata | reverse complement strand
CTCACATGATTAGGAGTCTGCCCTCTGGGGATTAAAACATTAATGGAGGAACACATTAAATCCTTGTTCTGCGGATGACAGACAGTTGTTGCTGCGTGTTTCTGCGTGAACTTCCACCCGACTTGATCACCTTCATCTTCATCTTCAGCCCCTACACTGGCATAACAACATGACCACATGATCCCACTTCTATCTATATTCCGTCATTCTTACGCTCCTGGTGGGATCTTATCTGACACTATAATATGACCATCTACGCTATAGAGATATGATATTGGGTTATGAACAATACCGTCTCTCCCCACGGTGTCACTAAAATCATTCTGTCATATTTTTCTATAGCTCCCATTTAAAGCCTTATGATGTTCTCATAACCCTCCTCGCACTCCTGCTGGGAGCTTTTATTACTTAAGGGCAGCGTTCTAATTATTACACGGCGGTGATGAGGGGAGCCCATCCAGCGGGCCCCAAAACCTGCATTTTATGTATATTTGACTTTCATTATCGAAACCTTCCGTAACACAACTTGAAAGACATCTCTATCTTTATTGGTTAAGGGGATATTAATGGAAAATAATAAGTGGGTAATGCTGGAGCTCCACAGTTATTTTCCCTTCGTTGAATCAGTGTGATCTCCCCGTGGTAGATGTATATCTGTAGCTCTGCTAAGCTCTTGGCTACGCCTGGATAAATATGGCTCCTGCGTGAAAATGACCGCGGTTTGAAGGCCGGCTGGACGCCTCTGCTACCACCTGGTGGCGACCGACTGCCAAACGAGGACAAGCAGAATGAGCTGAATGGCCGTCCGCGGCCTCAAACTATAAATCTGTTATGACCCTACTTGGTCCTCGAGGTCAAGCGTTTGGTCGGCGTCGTTCGCGGGAGCAAAACGGACCGATCCGACCCAAACTCACGCTGCTGCAGCTGTTGGTTCAGTTCCCACTGAGACCTTGACTGCTAAAAAGAGCCGTGCCCTTGAGCTTCAATGGCCATTTGAGGAATAATACAATATTTATTTGGCTGAACCTGTAAAATGTATAAAACAGAGCTTTCAGGGGCGCTCAGGTCCTACCAGGGCAAGATGAGCTCTAATTAAGGCCGTTTATCATCTGCTGCTGTCATTATTACGGCCTATGGCGCCCAGTAGCGTGTTTGTAGTCATTTTATGGTGACACACGACGTGGCTCGGTGGTGGGCACTGTCGCCTCACCGCCAGAGGGTGGTGGGTTTGGGTCCCAGTCCGATCACGGTCCTTTTAGCGTGGAGTTTGCGCGTGCGTCCAGAGTTACCCTGCCTTTCACCCAGTGACTGCTGGGATAGGCTCCACCCACACCCCCAATCCTGTCATTTGCAAAACCTTATCATATATAACGGAGACTATATGACGTTTCTTCCTCGGTTTCATTCAATACCCTGAAGCGTCACCATGAGAACCTCGGTGAACTCTACATGTTTAGGACTTGGAGTGCCCCTGCTAAAACACACCACAGGATGACTGCAGCTCTCTTTGTGTGAGTGTATAATGTTTAATCAGTGGGAGTGTGGGAGGTGAGATTCCTCAGTGTCACATGGCAGCAACCTGATCTCCAGTCAGCCCTTTTGTCCTCTGCCAAAAAGTGGGATCAGAAACAGTTTTGCCTTTGAATGAGTTGACAGCAAACGTTTCTGTCGGCAGCTTTAACGCCGCCGTGTACGCTCGCTATACTGGGCTTCGACTATTTATACACAGTGATGCAGAGGACTTCAAAAAAGATAAAAATGGGTGAGTTCCAAACACAAAACTGGGATCTTTTTTTGCCATTAAAACGCCACAATGGATGACATCTGTCAGACTAACTGACACCCTCAGCTGTTATCAGTCTGGCACTTCAGATGTGGATGTAAGGCCTATCCTAGTATTTACTTCAGATTAAATTAGAGTAAACTGAGGTGTATTTATAGTATGTATCTTATTTATACACACACACGCACACACAACGACCTCTCCCAACTCACCACACAGCCACAGTGAGAGCCAGTGAAGTCTGTCTGAGAAACTACCGGCTGTTCCTGCTGATGTAATGCTCTTTATGCAACAAAAGTGTTGTCATAAAATGAAATTAAGCTCATTTTCATCACACTGCAGACCTCTGATCCCTCTGAAGGACATCTGGATGTGATGAGAATGAGAATGAAAGTGTAATGAGCTACTTGTCATCAGGAAACACACACACACACACACACACACACACAAGATATTTTGTGCCATTTTGTTTCTATTTGTATTATTTCTGCAGTTTTTTGCCTCTTTTTTTTTTATGGATTTTTGTCTCCTCGTCGAGGCTTGATACACGAAGCTTGCAGCGACTTATAAAAGTTTTGACTTTTTATATTTTTTACAGCCTAAACAGAATATCAGTGTGCACAGCAACCACAAACGCGTTTATAATTGGTTGCATTCTTCCAGTGCACCCAATTATAAAACACATCTGTTTGGCTGTCTAGGTGGGGACGTATGGCTATGAAAAGGTGTTTTTGTCAGTCATTTTGCAGCTGTTCAGTAAATCCTGTATGATAGAAATGATCAAATCAATCAAAATCAAATTCACTGGATTTACCTTCAGGCTTGCCTTCGTATAACATGATTAATGCAGCGTAATTATCAAATTTAGGAAAACATGTCAAATATAGCTGCCACTGACAGATTCTTTAAGGTCATGCCTCGCAGAAATTCATCAAAATTTAAATCGTCCACATATTTTAGGCTGAGGACATCAGAGATGCTTCAGATTTACTTGTCTATCATGCTAAACCTGCTGCCTAAGTCCAAAGAAATGATTTGCCATGTGAATGTTTACACAGAGATCTGAGGCAGACGGATGAACTGATGGGAACTTTTCAAGGCCATGAAGTAATGTTCTTTAAAGTCTGTTTGTCTGTAAATCAGTGAGAAAAAATAGAATTCTCAGTGGCAGTGACTTCTGGTGTCTGAAGATCAGAGGACAGAGGTTTATCAAATATGAATTGGTACATTTCTAATATACAATTCGATCAAAATGTTGGGATGATTGTCATTTTCTTGTGAAATGAGTGTTTGAGCTTTTGTAAATTATTGACAATGTAAGACATGATGAAAAAATAAAAATCTAAGTCTTTAGAAACTGATGATTTATAACTTAGGAAGGTAGTTGGTGGACTTTTAGTTCATGTCAATACTGCCTCCTGCTGTTCAAACGGCAGAAGTGCACTTCTTGAGTTGGATCATTTGACCTGTAGTTTCATCTTGAGACTTTTAAACAAGTCAAGTGTGTCAGGAGAGAAAGAAAATTTGTTAAAAATCCCCATAAAAATATCTCAGGATTACAAATTTGCCTATAACATGTAAATTCAAAACATCTGTGACGGAATCAGAAGTTCTGCAGGGTTTCCCTTCGTACAGAGTAACTGCATCGAAAAATATTAAAGGCTGAAATTAACTGTACTCATCTATATTTTTAATATCGGGCAACTACCAAACAACAACCAATCATACAAAGACAGTCAAATTTTTTTTTACTAAATATTATAACTTTTAGAAAAACTATAATTTACCCCTGCACGGAAAAAAAAGAGAAAAAAATAATTTCTAGTTTTCAAGTTCACTGGCCCATCATAGTACACAGGTATTCCAAAATGCACTAATAAACCTAGAAACATCAAATAAATCAGCATTTTCTATGGTTTTAAAATCAGATATGAATTCCGTGAAACATTCAGGGGTAATAAATAAGCTGCACACATCGTGTTTGTTTAGTTTTCGATGCCTTAGGGCCTCTCCTCCCTTTCAGCTCTGTCAGGATTCTCTTCACACAAAACTCAGACAGCAACTTCACATCAATTCTCTTTTAATACAGTGATTATATACAGACCCAAATGCACTTGAAACCTCCAACAGTGGGCTCATTCATTCTTTTCTTCTGCAGGTTTTACTAAGACAGAGTCACTGTTGAACCAAAGTGCTTCGCTGGTGTGACTGCTGATGATGGCCCGCTCGATAAAAGGTCCTGAAGAGGGACAGAGAAAAAGGAAGAGTCGGTGTTGGGACATTCAAACTCGCACACCGCCACTCACTCACCCGCTCACTGTGCATTCAACCTAGAAATCTGTCCATGTTTCTTGCTAAAAGTGAGGAGTAAAAAACGAGGGAGGTGTAAAGTACAAGCGAGCGGTGGAACAACACGAAGCAACACGGAAATTAGTAAGGCCAGGCCAACAGGAGAATAAAAATAATAAATAAGAAGAAGAAAATAACAGATCAGATTCTCCTGATATAACATGTAAAAGCTGCAAAAATCCAACTGGAACACTACACGTGCATGACATATCAATAGTTGGGGAGAAGTTACAACATAACAGAAAGCAGTGCCTGATGGGTAAAAGATCACTCAGACAGTTAAATCTAAAATTCAAGAACACCCGTCACTTTTATTACTCGTCATGTTGAGCATTGAGAAGTTTAACAGCTGGCTAAACTCTCCCTCACCCACACATCCTTTGTCTCTACGCTCTATACATCTGAAAACGTACAGTACATCCATTCAAATTCCTTTTCTTTGTCAATGTTTCGTCTCCCTGACCGAACACTCATGAATTATTCTTGAGTTATCTTCCTTCATTTACGTTTTTTTTTTTTTTTTGCTATTTGTGCTCTTTATTTGTCTTTCGATTCTTGTACTTTGGTCGTAAGTCCCACGGGTATCGTTCAGCTCACCCACGCACAAACTTTTTCGACAGACTTTACAGTTTGGTCTGTGTGAGATTTCCTCTGCTGCTGCCCACACTGCAGCCATTAGCGCCTGTTCAAAATGAACAATAACCTAAAGGGGAAACTCGAGATGGCTTTAGCTACTCAAAGTTTATCACTAACTTGTGGGTTTGCAACTAAAGAGTAGTGAAATGCGGTCTTAAAATCCTTTAAAATGTAGAAGAGCTGCACGCCAAATGTACACCGCAGTAATGTGTGAACAAGGAAAGGTACGACGAGTGCTCACGGTGATGAAGAGCATGGTGTAGTTTTGCTGATGTGTGAAAACAGCGTACTTTGAGATTTGTCCTGATCTGATGGAACCAAGGAAAGAAGAAGAGAGAAAAAAGGAAGAAGACAATGGGGGAAAGAAGAAATAATGTTTAAAAAGGAAGAATACATATGAGGAATGAAACAAAGAATAAAGCAAAGGGAGAGGGAAATCAGGATACTGCAACGGAGGAAAAAATGAAATGAAAACATGTGGAGGAGGGAGAGGAAGAAGGGAAAGAGGAAAGGCAGAGGGAGCGAAAGCAACAAAAGGAGGAGGTATGGATAAAGGTTCTGAGTCAGCAAAGTACCAACTGGGCCCATCAGATGAATGCAGAGTGGTACTGCCAATAGCTCAGACTTATAGTTACATTCAGTACTTGAGTAGATACACTTTAGTTACCGTGGACCTCTGAGGGCTACTGTAATTATGTTTGCTGCGCGTCCGTTATCAGGAGTCAAAGTGCTGCGTAACATTTGCTGGCATAAAATCAAGGACGGCTGCTGTGTGCTGACAGAGTTCAGATTATTCCAGCTGGCTTGGCTCTGTGCGCCGCCTTCAACGCCAAAAGCCCCGCTCAGGGCGGAAAATCACAGAGGTGGGACGAGGCGGCGAGTCAGGCATTTCAAACAGCTACTGGAGTGCAGAGAACACTTCTGCAGCTCAGTAACTTCAGCGGGGCATTAACACATCCGCCGTCCCGGCGGGCTCGTCCATCCTTAAACTGCGCGGCCTCACTTCACTTTTAGTGCGTTTTAACACCTGGTTTGTGTAAGTGCTCCGTGTAGTTTCAGACTTGTGATTTTTATGGGTAGATGAATATGCCAAACGAAGTTGAACTTCTCTTAAAAAAAAAACAGGACCGCAAAACTGCCCGGCTTGCTCGTGGTTCACTTGTGGTTTGACCAGACGCTCGGTTGAGAACCTTGGTGCTCGCCATGAGAACTAAACTTCAATCTGCTGCGAAGTGAACAACAAGAGGTCTGGGATTTGATGCCAATACACCAAGAGGAACGAAATGTGACGTGCAGTGTGAAAATAGATTTAATTTTACTGTAAGGATTAAACACACTGGTGAGATCTTGGCGCACACTCGGGCCAAAATGCAAATGAAAAACATTGGAAAATTCATTCTCAATATCTCGTCATTCCTGTCATAAGCAGCATCTCCATTTACATCACATGTACCAAATATTAACACCCAAGGACACGATATTTAATAACATTCTTCTACTGTTGACTGAACATTTTACATTCATTTCAGGGTCATTTCTGATCAAATTCTACCTGGTTTTCTTATAGAATCTGGCCAAATATTCTCTGAGTTTGTCTCTGGGTAAAGTCATGCACACATTTTGACGTCATCATATGACACCAATACAAAAAAACCAGAAGCTTTTAGTGTGGTTCAGGACCAAAAGTTTGCTTTTGCTGGATATTTCATTTGGTGCAAACCTCAGAGTTTCACAACTTTGACAATCTACAACCCACTCCCTGGTTGGATAACCACAACCCCCTGGTGGATAACATAAGGAAAATGATAACCAGTCACCATCACTTTTTTAAGACTTAATTTCTCACCTTCAGGCTTCTTAAAATACAGAGCCTGGATTTATTCAGTTCATCAAAGGGGGCTCTATTAGCTCCTGAATTAAAATTCTTAACTTTTCTGAGCTTTTCCTCCTCTAGAGAGCTGGTTTGTGACCAGAAAATATGGCTCCAAGTCCATCACCAAAACACTCTAGCGTGGGATTTTGTCATCAGTAAAAAAAAACTTACTTAGCTACCATCTCTCAGATAACTAAAAACATCCTGAGACCTGATCACAGTGTTGGCGTAAGTTGGACTCATTTGACTCCAACTGTAATTTGTCAACATTGACCATGTAGGTTATCACACCATGAGACCACGGATGGAAAGGTTGGATGTGTCAAGCCTGCCCTCTACTGAACTGTCAGTGAATTGCAACTAGATTGTGTCGGCGTCAGCTCCACAAATTCTATCCTCAAATATCAAGAATTTGGAGAAATCCAATGCTGTATCATAAAAGCCAACAAAAACTTAACAGAATGCCCAAGGTTTGTAAAATTAAATTTGTGGGTCTTGTGCTTTTGGTGGCATAAAAGCTCCTACAAAGAGATCCAAGATAAATGGGAAACCTTTGAATGGTTCCAGATCTGAAACCGCTCCTGCTGCTATGCTCCAGTCATAAAGCGTCGCCGGTTAAAGTGCTGCGTTTCTCCGTGTATTTTCCGTGCGGTTGGGGACACGCCACCATCCCGTTTCATCGAGGGAGCCCAGTTTCAATTCTTTTTATTCTCGAATCATTTAAGCCTTTCGCTCTAATGGGGCTCCATTAGATCGTTATTAGTTAGGATCTTATTTTGCAACCAGAGAGAAGCAAGCACAAGGCTGATTACAAATTAATTAACTCCATATTTCTCACTTTGCCTTCTGTTTCACTTCATGTCAGATCAGGACAAACTTGGCTCATCTTCACTCAGCGGTTAAATTATTTAAATCTCGCTCTGTAAAATCTAGACTAAGGGTTGAGTCTGACATTTAAGCATTTTAACTGAAATATTATGAGCTTTGATATCAATTTGAATTCTTTCCTGCAAAGAATCCATACCCAGTCTGGAATTCTTCCTGTTGTGAGCTTAATCACTACCAAACCACGCTGTAGAAGACCGGAGCAGCCCTTGAATTTCAAATGCGATTGAATCTTTCTGTCAGTGTTCTTTGTGTGATGTTATTTTGTGGATTGGACGATCGTACCTAAACTTTCCGGCCGGTGCGAGCACACATCCGTCAGGATTGTTTGCAGGTTGGCAAAGATGTGTTCTTTGGGCATGTCGAGCTGAACAAAGAGAAGGCAAATATTACTGAGTATTCAATTAAATATAACAGACAGATACAGAATGTATTTCTTATGGTTTGCTGAGATTTTGTATGCACTGAGGGATTTATCTGTCAAACCTCTACTGTATATGTAACAATGTAAGAGATGAAGCACATTTATTAATATGTAATCCCTTTAACTGGCAACTGAGGACTTTAAGCCTAAAAATAAGTCATACTGCGTTTGATGCCCTACTGTATTTCTTTTTGGTGACAGATGAGAGAATGATTAAAATCAACAGGGGTCAGTCAGGGCGATTTCTTCGATTTATAGGTGTCATAAATCGTTAGCGACGCAGCCACGCAGGGACAGACACTAAAGGTGAAAATTCTTCACTAGATTAAAAATGTATTTGGAGCCTGAACGCACTCAACTTTTCCCCCGGCCTTCCACAGAGTGCATGCTGGTTTTGTGTTACTTCTTCCTGTTGGGAATGCCACCTCATACTTTTTTAATCAGGATGTTATTTTCCAGAGCTGAAAGCCCCATTACTTGTAAAAATTAAAGTAGAAAAGTAAAACTGCCTAAAGATTTGTTCCAATTACAAATCTAACTTAGTGCCTCTTCTTTCCAGGTCCTTTCACTAGTTTCTTCCACTGTCCCTGGCTGTCCTCCACCGAAACCTGGCCCCTGTTAGTCCTTTATCCCATTTAAATTTTCCTTCTCAGTGCACTCTCACATTAGCAAGAGGATTAATTTAGACAGCAAGACTGTACTTAAAGCACAAAATGGACAGATCTTTGGCAGGAACAAAAGAAAATGAGGCAACTCATCCCAAGCCAACACTCAGGATTGTGGGCACCAATCAGCAGGGTCTCACCAAATGCACAATGGGTGCACTGTGTTATCAAAATTCACCCCCGAAAGTGTCTACTGTCTGATCTCTGTGAGAATATAGCAGCGGATTATTGAGATCAGCTGTTCCACCACGAGGAAGGGTGGCGCTGCTGAGTCAAGAGTTTACCTCCACTTACTGTGTGCATATCCACAACTTTCAATGTATTCTTTATTAGCATCAAACACCATATATATCCACAAGCATTTGTCCAATATTTTCTAAATCTCTACTAGCCAGACTTCAATCTGGTGCACGTGACCCTTAAAGACAGAGAAATGTTACTTTCATCAGCTCATGTGTTACTTCCATCATTTATTTTTGCTAAAACAGACCACGGAGGATACAAAGAGGCAGACCGTGTGTGTGTCAAACTGCAGAGTGAAACATCTTGATATCACTGAGTGACTGATTCTGACGAAAAAGCTATCCTCTAAACCAGGGGTTAATAAATGAACAGAAATCATATTAAAATCATGTTCACTCATATTAAAGTCTGTCTGTGTTCCGTCTGTCAGTCTTGTGAGGGGCGGGGGATGTGCTGTGGTGCTAATTCAGTGAGAAGATGGGATTATCTTTTTTTTGCGGTGATTGCTCTCATCTAAAGCGATTGCAGATTTCATGATTTTTATATATTTCAAGTGGACAAGGACTTAAATTATTGTCGTTGGGTGGGAAAGACATTCAGTTCATTTTAATGTAACGTTTGTAATCTTTGTTGAGACGTACCGTTGCGATCTTCGTCTTAATGTTGCAGTCACCTTCCACCATATACTCATGACCCGTCTTGAATAACTCCAGCATTTTGGAAATATTGATGCCGACTGAGCCTGAGAGACAGAAAGCAAAAACACTGATTAGCACCGACGTCCTCAGTGACCATGAATGGGATTTAGGTAAGGACGGAGAGCAACAAATTTAAATTGAATCAGCTTTAGAGGACAAACAGGAAGAGGAAAGGTTTATCTCACCTCTCTTGCTCTTTGGAAACTTCTTCCTCAGTTTGTTTTTCAGTGGGACGAGCTTGGGAAGAATATCTGGCACGGCCACATAGAAATCTGCTGATATCTCATCATCTAAAATCTGCATCAAAACAAACAAAAAAAGAACAAAAACATGTGCCATGAGGGTCAGACATTTTCATACAGCATAGATGGGGAGAATAATAACGCAGAGAGAACAAACAGTACATATTAATGTTGGCAGTAGCTGTGCTCATTGATACTTCACATAGAGTATAAATAGTTGTAGAAACATTTCTTTTACATGATCCGATTGTTTGTTCATCAGCTGATTTTCTGTAATTATTATTGAAGGAAGAAAGAGAAAAAAAAAGAGTCAACTCACTCTCTGTATGAGCTCAGCTCCTCCAGCAAACACCGCTCCGTTCTCCTGGGCTTCTTTTGCTTGATTAGCATCCTGCAGATGAAAACAGAGACAATGCCACTCATTTGAATGTGACAGAAGCGTGTCAGAGTTCGGCACTGCTGTTGCGCATCTGCAACGTATACCAACAACATTCAAACAATTCATCATCAACGATGAATAACTGCTTGGATATGAAATTAAGATTTCATGATTTCAAGAGGAAAGGGGAAAAAGCAGCAAAATACAAGTTTTACCTCAGTAAAAACTAAAACACTGTTCAGCTCTTTCTTGAAGGGGTGTGGCAAGTGCACTGTGCTGACGAAGGGGTCGACCTTTTTCTGTGAGAGACAGGAGAAAATGTGTCATGCATTATTGGAGCAAAATCATCGAGTGCTTATTAGATAGAGTCCATTAACACTTGGGCAGGTGGTCAACTATTTTAACTCTTTAAAACAGTGAGAGTGCAATTTGTAAAGACTAGCGTGCATTTCTTTTCTGTGTGTTTGTGTGCATATATTTCCTTTAATTAAACAAGACAGATAATGTTAATTCTGTCAACCTACACAGAAATTACCTTCTTCTCCAGTTTCATGTCCAGCCTTAGATTTATGTAAACTGCTTGGTTGTGGGGTGTGAAGTCCAAAATCTGGAAGCTCTTCAGCAGGTCGATGGCTTGGGCCGCGTCGTAGATCGTCCTGGGGTAAAACCTCCTTACGTACACGTCGTCCACAGGAGCCCACGCCGTCTTTCCAAAGGGTTTGTGTCTATCTTTGTCATCGATGACCCTCTTTTCTTTCTTCGCTGGCTTCTCTGCTTCCACTTTCTTGTCTTTCTTCAGTGCCCTGATAGAACAGAAAAACAAAACAGGAAACAGAGAAAGGTGATCAGACAGATGCCAACAGATTTACAAGATTTTCCAGGGAATCACATTCAGACCAGGTCACTGACATGGAATGTTTTTGTAAGTTTGGTGCTATTTAATGTTCACCTTACCAGTTCAGATATGCATTTTTATTTTATGTATATATAATTACACATAGACAATGTCAATGCAAAATAAATAAGCTGTTTTTAAGGGTACTTTCACTGAAAATTAATAAAAGAAAGCATACTTCTGATCTTTGCACTGGGACGCACACTTGTAGGTTTAGATGGCATGAAGAAGGAATTTAACAGTATAAATCTGCTTACTTGTGGTTCACTCAAGGTCTTTTTTTATTCTTAGGACTGTGAACGAAAATAAACGAAAACTTCTTATGCCTCAATCTGCTAATCCAAACGGGGGAGGCAAAGGCAATGTGATGCTCGAGCGTGGTATAAAACGTTTTTAATTGGAGACACAGCCTCTGTGCTTTTGTTGAATATAAACTCCAAAATATCTACTAAAAAAGAGAGCTCTGTAATGCCATGTGTTATTTGAACTGATGAATAGAGAGAGATCAGTTATTAGCATTTTCAAGTTACTTTGGTCACAAATTAATGACCTGGACAATACATTTGTCATCACTTCTTATTTAAGATATTTTAACAGAAAAACGTTTCTCATTTCAGCATCCTGGAGTTCGACACAAACTGCAAATTGCCACCAATTTGCTATGGCTATTGCTATAGCTGTCAGCCTTTCTGAGGAAATTCTCCAGAGGGATCAAGTAATTAACTTTTAGATTTTAGTAAATTGAGAGGTCGTGAACTCACTTGACTGCTGCAAATGTCCTGGCTGGGAGATTCCTTGGCAGAGTCTGTGAGAATTTTGTGCAGGAGGAACCACCTGCACTCAGCAGGGGCTTCGGACATCCTGCTAACGCTGGAGATATGGCAAAAGTTAAACTCAAAGTTAACTCATACAGACAAACACTGATAACAATCTCTGTCCAATACTGACCAATATTAAGAAGAAGAGGAAACCTTAATTATCATTGTACAGTGCAGCAAAATTGGTTCTCTGTATTGACCTATTCAAACTATGAGGAGCAGTTGGCAGCCATGGTCCAAATCCCAGGTCCAGATCTACAGCCAACAACTGTCTCATTTGCATAGCCTTTGATTAACGTGCAACCATTTGCCTGAGGAGGAAAATGTGCTTCAAGCCTGTGTCATATTTATCTTGTCTTCCTGACAGTGAAACCATTCATTTGCGAATACAAGTATACTTATTAATAGCTTATGTGAACTCTTTACTTCACTGGAACAGATGACTGTTGGAAGGTTTTACCATCAAACGCGCATTGTTGCAGTTTCTCCGTGCAGACAAAAAATCAGACATTTGTTGTCAATTGTAGGAATGACAGGCTATGAACAGGTCTGAATCCCTGCTTTTGGAATCCACATGTTCCACCTTTTAATTATTCCCTACATTGTGGTTTTGAGCTTTCCTATCATATGTTCATATCATATGTTGTTTGTACTGACAATATTCCACTGGCTGACTCTTGTGTGACTTATATTGACTGTATTTGAGAAATGAGATAGGTCTATGATTGTTGTTAACTTTTTCTACATTACAGTCAGTACTTGTCCTTTCTGCATAATAAATGCCGTGATAGTGAAAGCAGCAGCTGACTTGACTTGCTGATAAAAAATAAACAGATCTTTTGGTACGCAAAAGTTGCATCTATCTTAATTGTTAGTAAGAAGAAAACAAACGACTGGACAGAACGTTCTGGAATGTTGTAAAACATTTTGGAGATTCTATAAATCTGGCACGAGCATGTGTGTGTTATTTTGTTGTTATTGATGAGCTTCATGTCAATTTCTGCTGTTAATAATGAAGACTACTAACCAACTTTGCGTATGATCCCCTCAGGATCTTCACAATTACAACATGAAACATCTCTGCACTTTGTTTTGGCTTGTGTGTTAATAAATGGTCAGATTGTGCAAAGACACATTTTGCATTAAAGAAACTTCAGGGGCTCTGATCCTTTTACTGTCTATGACAATTTTGACAATATTTACCAGTTATTTATAATGCTTTGTTGTTAATCTGCGGGGTCAGATAAGAAATTATTATAAATGTACTCAGCATTTGCTATTTCTGCAGTTTGGTTTAGAGACTGAAATGTAAAATGTATTCCACATTGCATGGATTGTAATTGTCCTGCGGATTTAGAAAGTTGAGATTGCATGTTTTTTTTTAAAGCTAAACAAGCTGTTTTTAATTGTTAATGAAAATGTTTTAAAAACTGGGTGATAACCGTTATGGAATAATTTGACATATTGCAGTTTGTTTTTTACTTTGTAAGGCTTGACCCCTTAAATACTGATAAATTAATTGATAATTGATGTGTGGGGCTTGTCATTAAGCTAAGAAACGTCATTATTTTAACACAATTTCGCGATTTTTTAAAAAGAGGATAGCCTTCAGGAACAGCTAAGAAGCTAACGAGGCTTATATTGTAATTAGACAATAAAGAGGGGCTTTAAAGCAGTGACGTGAAGCTCTCTTAACTAATACGTGACGAGAAAAATTTGTGCTAATTCATATTAAATAAAAGAATCAAAATGAACTGACCTTTCAGCACCGCCCTCGTGCAAGTTGCCATGTTTGGAAAAATTGCTATCAGGTCCGTGTGAAAACAACGACACGTAATAAACAGTTCCGCCAAACAGGTTACGCTGAATTACATGTAAAAAATTGCATAGTAGGAGCCCTGATTTTACCAGCATATTTTATAAAAATAAATATTGATGATATAGACTCTTTAGATCTTACTGTTATATTCGGCCTACTTCCGATACAAAAAGCATTACACTACTAAATTGACATACAAAAATAACAAACCTGCCGTTCTTAAAAGACTCGTCCCATCATGAGAACTCACACTGAAAATGCAGTAGATACAAATAAATGTATTTAAATCAAAAACTGATCAGTGGTTCACTTTATGCCGAACTGTTCAGCAACACTATAAACAACTTTAAACATATTAAGTGATGTTCGGTGTTCTCTTATTCTGTATATAAGAAAGATAATAATAGAAAGTCTTGAAATTTGGATGCATTTTGGTACTGTTTTTTAACTTTCAAGGCAGTCTCTTACATCCTCCACAGTCGCGTGGATTGGGTGACGTGCGCGCGGGAGAAGAGGCGCCCGCACGCATTGTG
>OMNV01011312.1:0-16975 GCA_900303265.1 Brotula barbata | reverse complement strand
CAAATAAATGTATTTAAATCAAAAACTGATCAGTGGTTCACTTTATGCCGAACTGTTCAGCAACACTATAAACAACTTTAAACATATTAAGTGATGTTCGGTGTTCTCTTATTCTGTATATAAGAAAGATAATAATAGAAAGTCTTAGACATTTTAATGCATTTTTTGTTATGCTTTGTAACTTTCAAGGCAGCATCTATATGCCGCATTGTTCAGAAACCTTGTAAACATTTAAACATATTAAGTGATGTTCGGTGATCACTTTTAATGTATATAAGAAAGATAATAATATAAGGTACTTGAAATTTGGATGCATTTTGGTACTGTTTTTTAACTTTCAAGGCAGTCTCTTACATCCTCCACAGTCGCGTGGATTGGGTGACGTGCGCGCGGGAGAAGAGGCGCCCGCACGCATTGTGCGGACATGCACGAGCGGAAGCCATGTTTGTTGTTCTTCCTTCTGTTTCCGAGACGTTCAGTGTCTAATCGGGTTCACCAGCCGTGTCTGCATGTCTCTACCAATTCCTTCTGCAAATCATCTTCTACCGCCCCCGAATGAAGGTAATGTCACTTCTCTGCTTGAATTCGTGCTGCTGACTCTTAAATTCAGCCGCACCGTCATTACTTTGCGACATTAAATTCGCCTACAGTGGTAGCAGTTCGTCTTCCCGTCAGTTGGACTCGCAGAGCCCGGGCAGCGTGCGCCCTGCAGCCGCTAGCCAAACAAATCCAGCGCCGTGCTTCGGACTGGAAGCTAAACTGTTCACACTGACACACCGCGCTGTTTTGGCGTTTTAATCAGTGAAACTTGACTTCAATGGCGAACGAATCGGCGTAGAGTCGCAGAGGGCGTGTTTACCTCGTTGTCAGGTGTGACAGCTGGTGAGCGGTGGGCCGAACTTGTCCCAAACGGGCCCATATACGTGGATGTCACTTTTGACATTCTAGCTATGTTTGGACACTCGCCTCTCAGCTGTCGCCCGCTACAGTTGTTACGTTTTTCCACTTGTAAAACTCGTGGCATGCAGAATATCTCCTTGGTTTCCAGGGCGACATATTTGGGGTTTACCAGAATAATGTGGGCTATCTGTGGCAGCCGGAGTGGTAATGTCGATATAATCTCAGACATGTGATCAAAGTCAGCGGGGACGCACCACTTTCGTTTTGTCTTCGTATAGCTGTGACGTGACCCGATGCCAGTAGGCCGAATAATGTCTGCCCGCAGTCGGTGTTGCCGCTTACTTGTGACCCAGCAGTGTGTAAACAGGTTATATAAGTCTTCTCCAAACTTGTTCGCCACTCAGCCAACGTCATGTCAGACTCGGATACACAATAACCTGCCTCCATTTTCACCGTGGAAGCACCCTATAAATGGCACTCAGTTAATAACACAGTCGTAGGCTACTACACATGAGCGTGGTAGCTGTTTGGGTCATGTGTATCCAGTCAGAATGATCTGGCAGAGACACCTGCAACAGCGTGAAAGAGCTCCTCGGGTTGTACAAAGGGCTGCAGCTGATGATTGTTTTTATCACAGAACATCTCATCACACTGTAGATGAAGACGAGCCACGGATCTCAAATTGTACACTGTGTTCTAATGGTGATCCTTGAAATGCTTTTGATTTATGATTGTGTAACTTTTCATCCGGTACGCGCGTTTCATTTTTGATGTCATTCAGATATGAACTGAAAGGTTGCATGAACCTGTGCTTTCCAAAAATGACATAAATTTAACCCAGGATTATGTTGACAAGCGCATGGTGATGATTTCAAGAAATGAGCAAGACAGAGTGCAACAATTAGAGATCCAAGGGGTCAAAAGGCAGCGTACGCATCTGCACATGAGAAATTCATTTTTCTGTTGATGTATTTCACGAATTGTTTTTAGCCGGAGAAGAATGAATTTATCAGGACATAAGCTATTTTTAAGACAGGTGGGGATGATGTTGCCATAAATAGAAGTTTACCAAAGATGAGACCAAGACTGGTCTTTGGATTTCCCTCCCGTTTTCCTTTTTAAATAGATTTATAATTTATAATTATAATAACAATTCTGCGCTGAGGTGTAGCCAGCAAACATCCCAAAGCCCAAAAAAGAAGTTTGAAGTCAAAGTATATTCTGCACGCATACATTAAGTCAGGACAGATTTGACAGTTTGAGCATTACTGGGCTTTCATTTGACTCGTGTGTTTTGCGCAATTTGAAGTTGCAAATTCAATTCAATAAAGAAGTGATTTATAAAACTGTTATTCCTGTAGTGATGTCCATTTCTGGGTGGTTTGCACCCATTATGTACGTTTAAAGAGGCCTGTCTTGATTTGTTTGGAGGGAAAAATGGATGCTGAATTGGAAAGAATTTATGAAGAACTGCAAAAAGACGTGACAAAGCATGGAAAGTCTTACTTTCTACATTTAAAGTATTCCTGTACACTGTGCCAGTGGCAATCTTAATATAAAGGGTGTTTTTTTTTTTACTAGATCAGATAAATATATGGACTTTACTGTTACTTCAATAATTTCAGTACATTGAAATTTAGTTCTTACATTCAGCTCAACCGCTCAGCTAACAATGATGATGATACAATGATGATAAGCAATAGAGATAATGGATGGATGGTTGGTCTTAGTAGAGTGTGATGTCACCATAAGTCATGCTGATGCTCATTAATGCCCAATCATTAGTTCGTCATGACGTTGCAATCTTCTCTGGTTTGCGACAAACGCCAACAGACCTGAGGATATAAATATTGGATAAATAAATATTAGGACTGCTCAATCATTGAAAGCTGGTTCCTTGTTAAGATTTCATCTTAGCGGTGATGAAAACATGTACTATGTTTTGAACTTCATTTCCTCACTTCTTGCGATATTAGCCTGCCATGTTTATAATCCCAGGATCAATCAGAGGAAAGACGCCGGCTTCTGACATTGCAGTAGATGCCATTTTTCATTCTATAGTGTCAGAATCCACTTTCAGGGGCTTCCTCTGTGGCTTAAGGAACTTGCTTGAGGCTTTGTGTTATTTTCAGGGTTGAAGTTATCACCTTCTTTTTTTATATATATCATTATTATTATTATTACTCAGCCACCAGCTATCTATGTGCCTGCGGCTCCTGAAATCGCCGACTCCACCCACCACCTGAAAAGACTGCCAGGCTTGAATTAGTTTATTCTGATTCATCGGAATCAGAGTGCGTGGGCAAAGATTTTGTGTGTAGCTGTTTTTAGTGTTTCAGTTTGACTCGTTTGTAGGTAGAGCAGAATTGTAGCACTGTTTCAGTGGACACACAAGCCAAGCCAAGTGACACGCTGAATAACGTTTGAAAAGGATTACATATTTCTAGACGCAAAATCAGTTTTCAGTTGGATTATATCAAAAATCACCAGAGAAACCTCCAACAAGTAAGCAGAGTTCCCTTTCAAAGTAAAAGTGAAGATATCACTCAGTCACTGAAACTATTTCATTAACCAAATAGACTAGTCAAAAATAATATACACATCTAAATCATTTTTACTGAGGTTGCATGACAGAGTTTGAAACGCAGGCATGCTCTGAGTTGTAGTGTGTGGTTGATCTGTAAATTCCTTCATCAAGTATTGCTCTGTTTTTAATGGCTGTCTAATTAATTCATGGATTTGAGCTCCTTCAAAGGAGAACTCATTGTGGACGCTCTTGAAAGTAGGAAATTGAACACAATTGACTGTGGTCTGTGTGCTATTTTTTTTTTAATATACAGAACCTTAATAGCTTTTATGAAAACTCTATTTATTGATTGTCTGTGGCTTGTAATAGAGAGATGCTTTAATCAAGCACTAAATTAATCTGAGATCAAACAAATGGAGAATTTGAAACTGTTGAAACAGATTGAGCAGCCCTCTCAGCCCTTGTGTGGATATTGAGGATCTCCTGCTCTGGCGATGTGAGCTAAAGATTCTACTCCGTGTCTCCTGCAACCCTCTTTGTGGACACGGATACCTGTGCTTTCTGCCTCCTCTCTAAATGTGCTCGTGTGTCTTTACCTTCTTTTATGTTACGGTCAGCAAACTGAAGGAGTGCTTGTTGTCCTGACCACTCCAGTGCAACATCTCAACTTCCTTCTGTCCTGTTCTGTTCTCTCTTCAGATTAACAGGTATGCCAAAGGAAAAATATGATCCTCCAGATCCTCGCAGATGTTACACCATCATGTCAGCTGAGGAGGTGGCCAGTGGGAAGAAGTCCCACTGGGCAGAGCTCGAGATATCTGGTGAGTGTCACACGACGACTTCGCCTCCTTCATGCAAGAATCATCCCAACAGAGGAATGGTTTATTTTCGTCTATGTGGGCCCTGTGTTTTTCAATATGTGACTGATAGATTGCATGGATGCATAATAATTAGTGTTGTTACCCAGTATTTGCTTATCTTGTTTGTTCATCTGTACCCAATTACATGGTTAGACACCATCCTGTGTCACAGGATCAAAACAAAATGGGAGAAAATAAAAATACGATCACGTGTCTTGGAAACACGAAACACACAAAAAAAGAAAGCTCAGTGCTGAAGTGACGGTAAAATGAAATAGTAAAAGACCTACATGTCCCAGTAAAGTCCTGGACTAGGCTGTACCATCTCAAGCTGAAAGGATGTGAGACAGAAAGCAGGGTATAAGTGTTAATGAGTAACATGTGATCATGTGCCTGTTGCATTTTGGTTTCATTTGTCTCATATCAAATGTTTTGCCAGGTATGAAAAAATACTGTTGAATTGAATCAAGAATCATAGTCACTCGTATTATTGTTTCTATTATCTAGCAACACACAATGAATTCTTTATGTGTGATATGCAAAATGAAACCACACTAAACAAAGGTCAGTGTGTACGCTTCAAAAGAACTATATCATAGGTGAAGTACATGTCTGTACCTGCTGGGAATGCCCAAACTCAAAGGTTGGGCAGACGGGTCGCCGCTGTCTTAAGTCAGTCTTTGTAATCCTGCCTGGATTCATTATGAGAATGGGCATAACAGTCCACACTTTCACTTCTCTGTGAAGCTTTTCATGGCTTAGCACGTAGCTGTGAAAGCATGGACAGTGACAGAAACACTCCTTCCTATTTGGTGGATCTTTATAAAACTGTTGTATCTGCTCGTTGCGATGCAGGGAGGGTGAGGAGCCTAAGCAGCTCGTTATGGACGCTCACTCATCTAACTGCGCTACACATCAACGATAATAACCTGACCCGCATCCCACCAGACATCGCCAAGCTGCCCAACCTGGTCTACCTGAACCTATCGTCCAATAAGCTCCGCAGCCTGCCCGCAGAACTGGGCAACATGGTCTCTCTCAGGTAGACCACCTGCTCATGATGAAAGTCTGTCACTGCTGAGTCACACATTGTTGCAACACATCGAAAGTGAAACGGCAGGCTTTTATTCTTCACCCCTCGATCGGTGTTGCAGTGAATGAGGCTCATTATTAGTGTGTGTTCTCTCTTTGATATGTACATGCTGCACATATATGAACAAAGTTTCACTTGACCAGTCCAGTTGTTTCTTGGCTGATTATAGATTCTAAATTCTGAGTAGGCGAGGGTAATTATCACAAAATACATAAACAAATATCCATATCAGGAAAATGTTCGTAAGAAAACACTCAATGTTAACTTTAAGCACGGTGTCAGTTGAAATACAGACACTCGAAACGAGTAAAATGAGTCTAATTGTGTTTTGTATGATTCTTCCGCTTCCTCCAGGGAATTGCTTTTAAACAACAATCTTTTACGAGTTCTGCCTTATGAACTTGGGAGGCTTTTCCAGTTACAAACCCTGGGGCTGAAAGGTGAGTGTTTTATGTTTCTTATAAGTAATATTCTGAACTAAACGCACCACTATTGACTTATCGGGATCACGAACAACCAACTGTAGATTCAAAATAACTTCATTAACGAGAGCCCGCACAGACTAGATGGGCTGGTGATTTCTACCTGGGTGGGGACTTTATCTCTCACATGTTTCCCTGCGTAAAGATTGCATTTATACGTGGCTAGTAGTGTGTGATCGAATGTTAATGTAAATTTTCCATAAGATTAATTGGTGCTTCAAGTCAGTTATGCGATACTTTGTTCATTTTTTGTGCCATATTTTGCTCTAGTTATGCTAACAAGCGTGTATATTTATTTTGTTAATGACTTAATATCACTGGATGATTATGTAAAATAAGATAAAACAATCAGAAAAGTCCAACTTAACATTTTTGGCATTGTGGAAACATATTCGGACTGAGCAAAGGACAAAGGCAGAGTTTACAGTCTGAATAAACAGTAAAATATAAAATGGATTTATAACAGTTATATATTTTTTGCTTCGCATTTCATATATTTTGTGTATAGTATATTTAATTATGTTTTTTTTCCAGGTAACCCTTTGTCCCAGGACATCCTCAATTTGTACCAGGAGCCAGATGGAACCAGGAAGCTTTTGAACTACATGCTCGACAATCTAGCAGGTAAATGACTCCACTGCTTCGCCTTTCCACGCCAACTGTTTGTCATGCCTCATTCATATTTAAGCAGCCGTTTATTGTAAACCTGAGCACCGCGGGCTCATTGTCTCATTGTGTTTGTCCGGGACAAACGAGCCCGGAGCCCTAATTTCCTCTCACCCTGTCCTGTTTTCAGTGCACCCAGAGCAGCTCCCCCAAAGACCCTGGATCACTCTGAAAGAGCGAGACCAAATGATTCCCACAGGTGTGTATAGCTGTGAAAGAAACACTCAAATCAAGAGTGGCCGAAACACCAGTCGCAAAATATTCAAAAAAAGTACAAGTATAAGGCTTGTACTTTAAGACTAGGAATAGTGGAGCGGTATCCCAAAAAGCAGGAACGTCAGAAAACAAAAGAGTACAAAAGGAAAGGAGGCAAGATATCAGAAACATATTATTGTCAGCACTAAAGAGGACAATATTTCCCTCTGAATGTAGTGGAGGAAAAGTCGAAAGTACTAAGTTACTTTCCACCTTGTGAATCAAAGTTACATTGGAGTGTCAGACTCCAGTATTTCAAATGAAACTAAATACAAGCGGTATTCATGTTTTTGGGCTTCAGACTGTCAGTGATAGTTTTGTTTAAAAAGTCACAGACAGACTTTGACGGTAAACATCAGCTGTAATAGTTCAGTTACAGTCATTATCTTACAGTATTTTAGAATTTTACTGTTGTCACTTTCCAATTCACCCGAAGCAGCTTTAATGTTTGCTGTCAATTTGGCCTGAAAACAAACACAGCTGTCTGATTTGCCAAAACATGAAACTAATACTGACATTTCTGTAAGCACTTGTTGATTTCTTTGATTGCTGTAGTCATGTACCAATAGAATAAAACACTTACGGTGTGGTTCTTCTGAATTAACTATTCAGTAAATCAACGAATGTATAAAAAGTAAGAAGAATTAAACATTTCATTCAATATTTGATATGCAAGTATTCGTTGAGTCATTAATGCCAAACGTTGTTTTCACCTGTAATGATATAGATAGTTTTTTGGCTTTTTTTGGAAGTTATGTTAATCCTGTTTCTGGTGCTTAGTAATGACGACATCATTTTGAGTTGAAATCAGAAAACGTATGCATTTTAGAAATTGAGAATCTAGTTGGTTCTGACATGTGGTACCTTTAAATATCAAAATGATATCATCAGGTACCCAGAGATTCTCAACCCCCCCCCCACCCTGACACCTTTTTGTTGCTGTTTTTTCTCTCCTCTCATGTGCAGCCACATTCACTGTCATGTGCTACAATGTGCTGTGTGACAAATACGCCACACGACAGCTGTACGGCTACTGTCCGTCCTGGGCGCTCAACTGGGAGTACAGGAAGAAAGGCATCATGGAGGAAATCACCAACTGCGATGCTGACATCATCAGCCTGCAGGTAAGAGAGTGACCTGTCAGTGCAGTGAGTGGTTTGATCCAGTGACACAAGAATGACAGCACATCAGCAGAGGTGGAAGGTCAATTTGTACAATATTTTGTGATCATTTATCATCATTTACTGTATAAGTTGAACTCTTTGTAGAGATTATTATAGGACATCTAACTCTATAATAGTACTTTGCACTTGTCATATTTGATGTGTGACATTAGATAAAGTCACAATCTATTACTATTGTGTAGCAAAAAATCTGAAAATATATTCAAATGTAAATTAGCATGAAATCCTTCCACTGTTCTGAAAGCATTAGAATCCATCCCCAACACTGGAGGTCAAAGGATTTTGGAGCTGAAGCTTTTAAAATCATCTGAATGTAAAAATGAGTTATTACTGCCCCAAGCATCAGCCATTCTCTCCTTAAATTTCATCAATCAGTTTTATTCAGCATTTTACATAATGTTAAAAAAAATCCCCATCAAAAAATTCATTATTAACTCTGTTTATAAACCAAAATTATTACGATTAAGTTTATTACTCTGACCATATGCTGTATGTACGCAGAATATTGTTGCTATTGTTTTTTATATTTATATTTATAGGCTGTTTTTCATCTTTCTTAAGCATAATCAGCATTAAAAAAGTCTGGCTTGGTCCAGGTATTCTGTGACAATTAATCAAGAATTGTAGAACGAGATACAAAAATCCATTCGGAAAAAAATCCAAATGTGCCAAGAAGATCCACGAAAAAACAAATTTTGATTCTGTGACTCAAGGGTCCAAACTTAGAAGCCAAAAAAAGTAAAAACGGTTATTAGAACACCACCATCAGGCCAACCTGTACCAAAATGTACTGAGTTCTCCCCTGGACTGTGTCCAAAGTGGCCACCAAATATCATTGAAATCCATCTATAACTTTTTGAGATATCCTGCTAACAGACGGACAAACGAACAAACGAATCTAAGACCTCTTTGGTAGAGGTAACAATGTTTGTTGTAAGCCAAGAACAACTAAATTTGCCAGATATTTGCCCATGTCTTGTAACTAAGAAGATCTTTAAAATGTGTGCAGGAGGTGGAGACCGAACAGTACTACACACTGTTTCTGCAAACGCTAAAGGAGCGCGGCTACGACGGCTACTTCTGTCCAAAGTCTCGTGCCAAACTGGTGTCTGAACAGGAGAGGAAGCACGTGGACGGCTGTGCTGTCTTCTTTAAGACCGAGAAGTGAGTTTGATACCGCACCCTAACCTGGACTACAAGTTTGCTGGATAAACTGCATATGGGTATTTTGGTTATGAATATTTTTGAAAGCTTCCTATCTGGAATTGCTTTGAAGCTCTTGTGCAAATGTGACCGCCATGGATATGATAAAGATGTATTTCCGGTCCAGCTTCCACAAGTGCTGCAGAAAGATCCTGAAAATTAAAAGACTCTCATCTTTTCAAATTTGACTTGGTTGCACTTTGCCAAACATCTCAGTTCTTGATCCATTGTCCTTAATTTGACAACAATGAGCTCTGGAAATGGCCTGCCTAGCAGTATTTTATTTACAGACTGAATAACTACTTATTACATTTAAAAATGGTCATAATCAACATTTAGTTGCAGCCCTACCCTTGTTTATTCATTGCCCAGACCTGTCTTGATACAAATCCCATTCTACTGCTCTACAGGTTCACTTTGGTCCAGAAACACACAGTGGAGTTCAACCAGGTGGCCATGGCAAATTCAGAGGGCTCAGAGGTCATGCTGAACAGAGTGATGACCAAAGACAACATTGGGGTGGCCGTTCTGCTGGAGGTGGACAAAGACATGTTCTCTGGTGGTAAGAGGTCAAGCTTGAATCAGGCATGAAACTTTGAAGGATTTCATTGACTTAAGACCAAGAATTTGATTTTGTGTCCAACCCGGCCCGTTCCAGTTCACAGACCAAACAGCATTAGAAATAACACGAGGGTCTATTTCGCTCATAAACAATATATCAAATATAATGTGGTGATACTGTATGCGTGCTGCTCCTGGTGGCAAGCGACACACCGAGCGCCGATCTGAGCTGAGCTCAAATGTGAAACTTTGAACCCGACCTGAATACTGCCCAACATGACTTGTCCATTCGGGTTCAGACGGAGAGACTCACATTTGTATTGATCAGCCTACATTTATCCTCAGAACAACTCTAACGCAATAAGCAATTAAAAAGAAGACACAGTTTTCACAAAATGTACTTAAGCAAATTATCCATTTACATATTAGAGCAATTTGCAGCACAGTCAGAAGCACAAAATTATAAAGTCATGTAGCATCCATTAATTGCTAGATACTAAAAATGTGGAGATTAGCAACTAAACCTGAAGTCAAATACTGTAAATGTATTTTTACTAAATAAACTAACAAATGCAAGAAATGTCCTCTGCATGAGACGTCTGCTTCTGCCTTGTCTGCATTAACGCTTCCTTGCCACTGGATGTCACTACATCCTTTGATCAAGCAGAGTTTAGAGACCTGAGAGGACATTCATAGTCCTGAATATTTGTTTGAATTCCATCAGCAACTTAAATGATAAAAAGCTGCAGCCAAGTTTAAGTGTGTAACAAACTTAGATTAAGCCTACATAAAGTATCTTTGTCAAAAACATCTTCCATTTTGATTGTCAAACCAGCATTGGCAGTTTTTGGGGAGTCATTTGTGATGTAGATTGGTATTTTTGATAGCATCCTTACACATGTAACTTCTTATGGTTTCATTTAACTTGCCTGTAAAAACATTCACCCTATCAGTCGCACTCTCGTATGTAAGTCAGTCTTAGTCTTATCTACGAAACATCTGTCTCACCTCGTGTGCATGTACCTCCGTAATTCAGTTAATTTCCCCTTTGCCCTTCCAGGTATGAAACCACTGCAGGAGAGACAGCTGATTCTGGTGGCCAACGCTCACATGCACTGGGACCCAGAGTACTCGGACGTCAAGTTGATCCAGACAATGATGTTCCTGTCTGAGCTGAAGAGCATCGCCGAGAGAGCCTCTGGTTCTGTGTTGTCAGGCTCGCCAGCCTCTGACCCCTCCTCCATCCCCATCGTCCTTTGTGCTGACCTCAACTCACTGCCCGACTCTGGTACCAATGTTCCATTTAGGGAATTTCTTTTGTTTACATCACTCACAATTTCACGTTATAAAATGCAACAATATTGAACTTGGTCTCTGTTTGTGTTTCATAGTAGTTAGCATTGGGTTTGTGCACCTCTTAAGATACGTAAGAAAGGAAAATGTTGTAGATCATTTTTTTAAGTATTTAGTTTGCCCTCCCTCGTCTCTGAAACTAAAGCCTAGTTTACGTGGTTAAGACTTGGAGCAACCTGCATGAGCCAAACAACAACTCATCAACACCACCATCATCATTTATTACCTTCTTGACTTATACTGTTTCATTTGCAAAAGCTATGTTAGAGTGACACACGAGGACCCTCGCACCAATGTCCACTCTGCATGTTCTGAACGTGACCTTCTCCAACCAAATTCATCTTAATAAACACATCTTCATTTCGGTCAAATTAAACAGGTTGAATAAACTGAGGGACTGTGATCCACCCTGACAACAACGTCTGATTTTGGTATCATCCAGGTGTGGTGGAATACCTGAGCAATGGAGGTGTGGCTGAGAACCACAAGGACTTCAAGGAGCTGCGCTACAACGAATGCCTGACCAACTTCAGCTGCAACGGCAAGAATGGCAACTCTGACGGAAGCATCACACACAGCTTCCAGCTAAAGAGCGCGTACGACAGCATTCTGATGCCTTACACCAACTACACATACGACTTCAAGGTAAACGCTGCTCTGTACACTCCTACATATATGAGTGGGGGATTTTCCTCGAAATTTAATGCAGGAACAATGAAACACTCAAATTTATGCTCTCGTGCCTTTATTATATTATATTTAATGTGAATTTGTTAAGCTATGGCTGCATTTATTTATTCATCTATCAGGAACCAGGCACACCATTTCATTGAGCTCTAATGTTCACCAAATTATTTTAAACTCTACATTTGGCTTAAATTTCAGGAAAGATGTCTGGTGATGATTTGGTGGAGTTTGAGGGTTAAGATTCCAAATTTAGATGGTTGATGATGTTATTAATTATGTGCTGGAATCATATGTAACCAGAATATTTTTTTCAATCTGTAGTAGGAACGGAAAATCAAGTCTCTGAAACGCAAATCAGCGTGTGTGTGTGTGTGTGTGTGTGTGTGTGCTTGTATGGTGGTGTAGGAGTTCATGAGAGATCTCTTCTATCTGCTGCCTTCCAGTTGATTTGTCTTGTGGTTTCTAACATTTTGAGTCATGCAGCCAGTCGTGCAAAAATTGGTGTGTTTGTTTTTCTTTAGAATCAGTAGAAATGATTTTCCATTTCTTTCTTGCGTTTCATTGTTTCCAGTTTCAGTGAAACCCTTGAATGTGGTGGTTTAATTTCCTTTGCAGTCTCTGGTGTTCAGTTGCACGGATGCATTAATGGTGTTGTCTACTGGCAGCACCAGTTGGGAGGTTTAAGTGCAGGGTTTCATGTCATGGAAGGTATGGAAAAGTCGTGGAATTTGAGAATGTGTAAAGGCGTTATGGAAATGTTTAAAACCGTGGTAGCAGCCCGCAAAGTTGGAATGTTTTCAGAAACATAAAGCTGCAGCTGTCTCTCCCTCTGTCTGTTTCCAGGGTGTGATCGACTACATCTTCTTCTCCAAGACCCACATGAGCGTTCTGGGCCTGATGGGGCCGCTGGACAGCCAGTGGCTCGTCGACAACAACATCACAGGCTGCCCCCACCCCCACATCCCCTCGGACCACTTCTCCCTGCTGGCCCAGCTGGAGCTGCATCCTCCCCTGCCTCATCCGCTCAACCCCCTGAACGGGCTGCACCTGCCGGTCCACAGGTAGTGCAGCCCGAGACTCTAACCCCACCTCCAAACACTTTTCAAAGACTTTAGCCTTACACAGGACCCTGTACAGTTTACTGGTCACAGTTAAACTCAGACACCATCCAACACCTCACCACCTTCCTAAAAGGAGTGAAGTATTTGCCCGGTTATGCTCCTTTTTGTGTTTTTGCACAATGTAAATGTGTTTTATCCCTCCCACCTCCACCAGCCCAAAAAAGGCTTGATACCAAGCTTTGTTTGCTAACTCCCAAATATTTTTGCCTCTTGAGATGATCGCAATATATTATAGACAACAAACCATAACTTATCAGTTTTCTTTTGATAAGTTGTGGATTTATTATCTCCCTTGAGCCCACAAACGTAAAACAAATAGTAGTGTGTAGTGTGTAGTGTGTGAAAGGCACGATAAATTAGTAAACAAAAAGGGGTCACTTCACCGCAGCAGTTCTAAATCATATGGAAATGGATTGTGCTCCACATGAAGTGACGCAGGCTAACATTAGGAACAGCTACATCATTAATGTTTAATGAGGCTGTGAAAAGTTTACAAATCAAACACAGGTAAATGTTGTTCAGCTGTGATCTCTCACCTCAGTTAGATATGTAAGTATACATCTAGAAGGCCAAAACACTCAAATGACACTTTAACACTACATTAGTAAGTTCTGAATGTAGATATTGAAATGATCTCACACCCAAACTGTGGGATTTATTTTTAAATGCTATCTGTTCCCAGCACTAGAAATGTAAGTTCTCTAATGTTTTTAAAGGGCTTCCAGACTGATATCAGCAATGTGGGAAAATAGACTTTTTCCCGTGTGCTTCAATGAATACGGACTACGCGTATTTCAAGTACATTGCTGTGACACACACAATACTAAAACAGAACACAGACCGAAAAAGTGGAGATGAGTCAAATGTTAGACCACGTTTCTAAAATGAGGATAAACAATCAAATTTAGACCAGCAGATCTGTGTGTATTCAGACAGCATATGTCATCCTGGAAGTCCCTTCAGACTGACTTATAATGCAGGTTTTGTATCTGTCACAGTTTTCTGTTTCTTTCATTATTTCAAATTTTCTTTTTTCTTTTTTTTTCTTTTTTTTGCAAGGAAAAAGGATTTACCTCTCAGCCAAAAAAATGGTCACTTTATTTTGAAAGATGAAGCACGCGGACTTCCTGTAGCGTCATGAAGTGTGACCTAAAATCTTAAATTATTTACAGCATTCTAACCAAACTTTCCTGGCGCTCACTGACATGCTTTAAAAAGACATTTTAATAATTAAATAAATATTGTTTTTGTAACACAGCCCACTTTAGGTTCTTAGCTTTTCAATCGGTACTTTTTAGCGCACGTGATCTTAGTAATGGCATCGTTCCCAGCACCTCACCGGCCAAAAAGTCGACACACGATAGTCAGAGAATCGATTTATTTATTGAAACAAATAATCAAGAGGAATCACTGGGTCATTTCTGACCCAGTGTCAAATGTTTTTAGGCTCCCTGTGAAGGCGCCTGTGAGCCGTTCGATAGTAGATTCCCGTGGATTCTAAACGTTGTGTATTTGTGTCACAGTGATTAAAAGTGATAGCCCTTTATTAAAGTTGCAACTCAGGGCTAAGCTGTGCATTCAGCGGTAAAGACTCAGAGCAAAACCAAACAGGAAGCTATTCTGTTCTGAATGACTTCGAAGGCGCACGTCTGTCCGGGTGACGTAGATCATGTGTTTTAACGCGTGCTTACAGGTAGTGTCCACCGTCTTAGTGCGTGTTTGGTAACTTTAAAGACAGGTTTGGCTCTGGTATGAGCCGCCAGAAGGTGCAAAAACAACCGTAGCGGGTTTTTAAAATGTGGTCATGTGGTTCCCGCTGTACGGCTTTTAAGAAATGACCACGTATTAACTAGACAGGATGGATGAACGGCGAGGGAGTGCAACAATAGCGACCACTGGAAACGGACGCTACGCTCGGAAAATGTAGCCATTTGTGGATAATTAGGTGAGCCCTAACAGACCGGATCATTTTAGTGTGAAACTAAAGCATTTGCTCTGTGTGACATTTGAAAAGCCATAAGTTTTGTCCGTCAGCGCAGCGTGGCGGACTGTAAACGGCTGCAGATCCCAGTTTTGCCTTGGCTTTACTTCGTTTTGATTGGCACTGATTTGGCGCTGTAACCAGACTTAAAAAAAAAAAACGAAAGCCTGCCGTTTGGGTGACGTTTATGTATTCTCCACGTGAGCATTTTGAGGCCTATACTTCACTCCTAAATTCACGTCACTGATTTGTACGACAGCTGTACATAAAGTAAATAGTCTTTGATGATGGGGCGTATTTTATCTCTCAAAGCTCGGCGTTGTACTTTTATCGCCCAGCGCACCAAGCAGTCCTGTTGTGAATACACACCTCCACCTGAGATTCCACACCTCACATTGAACTTGTTTTTCAACTACGGGCATTTTCCGTCTCTACCTGAAATGCAGTCTTTCAATTGGTACTTTGTACAATTCAGTATTACCAAGTTTTTGGAGAAAAACAACAAAAAAAAACAACCCATAAATGTTCTCAGTTAAAAAGCAATTTGTCCTAATGGCTTTTATTTCTACAGCGCAAAGCTAAATTCATTTTGGGTTTGTTTCTCTTTCTATCTGACGTTGCCCATTTTGAGGTTCCCCACATCCCTTCACACATCCACCATCCACAGTCAGTTTTTTTTATCGGACTATTACCACCTGTAAGCGTTTGACCCATTTTATCTGTTTGTAAAGCACATCTCGCATCCTTTTTTCTAAAAACAACGTGCCTAGTTTGTACAATTTCTCCAACAGCAGCACTGCCCATGAGACCAAGACGCTCAGAGATTAACCTGTCGTCCATTCCTCCACCTTCTCATCCCAACCAGCACAGTCTGAGACGATCTCAAGAGGAATTGAACCTGGGGAATTAGACTTGAGTTCCAATGATCCTCAGTCACAGTTTGTGTTGCCGCATCTTCTGTCAGCGAGGCCTATGGTTTTCCCTTGTGAGCTTTTCCCAGGATTATCCCCACCTTCATCCCGTCGTTTCTGAATGTAAACATCCCGTTGTATCATTTCTCACCGTGGTTTGTGTTTGCGTGTGTTCGGGTGTACGTGCTTGGTCACGTCGGGTTGTTCGGAGTCATGTTGGTGGCCAATGAGAAAACCAGCTACCTCTAATTGGGTACAATTTTGGCTTACTTTGTCAAAGCATTTATCGTTTTCAGGAGAAGTTTGTCAGACTCCCAACCTGGCTGAGAACACAAGGGACGCTGGGTGACATTGCTAAAGGATGCTGGGTAAAATTCGACGGTGGCTTTCTTTCCCCAGTGTATTAGCGTGTGTACATAATGGTGAACGAAGCAGATTAAATGTGCAATAAACACCAAATATGTAAATAATCCACTTTAAAGTATGCGAGAATGAAATGTGCACATCTGGATTTGTGGAACAACCTGTGTGTCTGGAAGAGTTTTGACATTCTGACAGAGTGTTTGCCCCTTTTGCAGTACTTACCATGGGTCAATAAACTGGGTAAACTGCTGGAGTAAAGTCATTGTAAAGTAGACTGGTACCAAACATAAGCTTTGGCATAAAGAGGCAAAAGGCAGTAACTTCATACGTCGTCTGTAACTTTGTGGAGGTAATGCCACTTTTTTTGGCGTCGGAACGACGGCAAAAAATGGAACTGATCAGTTTGTAAGATCTTCAAATGAGTTTGGCGGCGGCGCGTTGGGAGGAGGAGGTACTTCTGCTGCCGATCCAAACTCCGGCCTTCCCTTCAAACTCACCACCGGGAGACGAAGGAGCGCGACCGCGCGTGTTTGCGTGTGTTTCGGTTGCTGCCTTTTGCCCGTCGCGTTCACGTGCAGTAGAGGCGGTTTAGCTGAACGAGGATCCTCGGCCACCAGCAGACACCAACCAAGGTGCTATACTTCTCATGAAGAGGATTTGAAACAACTGCACTTAGCCTTTTACTAGATAAACAAAAAAACAAAAGACGTCAGGCTTGTTGGCAGACTCCGGCGGCTCTTTAACACAATGACTGCTGTTGGTTTTTAATCCAGCCGCACACAGACAGGAGGAAGCAGTCAGCCAGAAAAGCCTGCAGTTTCTCCTGCG
>OMNV01011310.1:0-11717 GCA_900303265.1 Brotula barbata | reverse complement strand
GTCTGTCTATCTATCTATCTATCTACCCACCCACCCATCCATCCATCCATCCATCCATCTATCTATCTATCTATCTATCTATCTATCTATCTATCTATCTATCTATCTATCTATCTATCTATCTATCTATCTATCTGTCTGTCTATCATCCATCCATCCATCCATCTTCGTCTGTCTGTCTGTCTATCTATCTATCTATCTATCTATCTATCTATCTATCTATCTATCTATCTATCTATCTATCTATCTATCTATCCATCATCGTCTGTCTGTCTGTCTGTCTGTCTGTCTACCTATCTATCTATCTATCTATCTATCTATCTATCTATCTG
Organism: Brotula barbata; assembly: GCA_900303265.1. Classification (NCBI taxonomy): domain Eukaryota; kingdom Metazoa; phylum Chordata; class Actinopteri; order Ophidiiformes; family Ophidiidae; genus Brotula; species Brotula barbata. Next base: position 11,385 of record OMNV01011310.1, on the reverse strand, counting down.
TCTGTCTGTCTGTCTGTCTGTCTGTCTGTCTGTCTGTCTATCTATCTATCTATCTATCTAGGATGATACTCCCATCTCTTCCCCTGAGCAGCTGGAGAACACCCCATGCTGCGTGTAGACAGATGCATTCATTCATTAAAATAAATGGAATTTTTAGTGGCAAACAGCAGTAAAAACAAAAACAAAAATATGGCAAAACGCTTTGGAATGCTTCAAAAGATTAAATCTGGTTGTGGTGAATCCTTCTTCCTCGGGCTCTCTGAGGTTATGTTTTCATCCGTGTTAGTAGATTTGTGCGTCTTGGTGGAGGTAGTTTATTTTTCTTACTTTTTAGACTTTTTTGCCTGAAACTTATGCACTCGCAGAAGTTGTTGTTTCCTTGCTGTTGTTGTTGTTGTTGTTGTTGAGAACCACAGGTAATCAAATCCTTGTAGGTCCCAGTAGCATATTCATGTCTCTCTTTCACACACGAACGCACACACGCAGACAGACACTCACACGCACACGCACATGTCAGCCGCAGCAGAGGTCAGTGAAAGTGGGCCCTCGGACATAAATATTTCTTTTTGTCTGAGTAAAAGTGGACGGTTTGTCTCGCAAACTCTATTTATGAAATCTCATTATTTTCATTTCCCATCCTGTCACTTAGTATTAGGTTTCCTCTGTTCGGCGCACACAGGAATAGCTCCAGTCCCGATCCGTCGGCCCGGGCCTTCTGACAGAGATGCATTTCAATAACGAAGAGATATATCACCGAGGACCTGAGGGTTACGCCGTAAAACAGCATTGATTTTGGGATGTAGTCGCCTGAGCCGGGATTGAAATCAACATAAAAACGGGCCTCTTATTACGAGCAGGATGGGTCTCTTATGTCGAAGTCCCTCCCTCGCAATATTCCAAACGAAATAACGGATCGTCGTGCTCGTCGGCACCGTGCAAAAATGGAAATACACAGAGTTAATTCATGCATGACAGCGTGGTCGGCGCCGTTGAAGAATTCCACTGATTCCAGACGCTGGAATCCACCATGGTATTATTCATTAAGACAAGTGAAACGTTGGGAGTCTGCGAGTGAATCTCAAAACAGGCCCAACCATATGTTTAGTGTCAATATGACTTCACGGTTGCCCATGTGGAAAATAGCTCCAGGTCACAGAACGCACACTCGCACAGTGTTGTGTTTAGATAAATAATTGTGAACTGCCAAATGCAAAATAGGAAACGAGAGCCATGTCTAAAAATAATTTCCATCGTGCGCTTTTTTAATTGAGACAGAGACAAAAATGCAAACGGTTGATTATATATATATATATATATGTGTGTATATGTATAGAGCTCGGGTGTGTTTTAAGGAGGGGGAGGAGTCAGCCGATTGTTTCCGACGCCCTCGGTGATTCTCCGAGGACTGGCCTGGCATGAAATTGGCAGGAGCAGGGACCGAAGCGAAGGGAGGAGGAGGAGGAGAAGAAAGCAAGAAAATAATATGCGAGAGAGAGAGAAAAGATACGACTTTGGGTAAACTGTCCAGGTGTGCAAGAGACCCGAGATGATGAAAAGAAGCAGAAAAACGGAGGAGGAGGATGAGAGACGTCTGATGGATGGAGTCGGAGACGCTCCAGTTAGCGGAGCGACAAACGCACAACCTCCACGAGTTCAACAAGAACCGGCAGCCTTTGGAGAGAGTCCAACACATACGTACGGCGTCTCTGTAGAGTGAACCGACAGCCTGTACCGTACACACAGAATGTAGACCATATGCTGTTTCTCAGGATCAAAATAAATGAATAAAAAACTCAAAAACACTTTTTGTTCGGCGGTACGGCAGCATTTAGTGTTTACTGTGTGATAAAATATGAATACCGGCGAGCCTTAGGGATGTGGATTACGAGGGAAGGGACCCCTTACGTCAAGGTTGGCTGGAAGGAAACCTCACAGCAAATTATTTTATACAATGTATAGGACAGTCGGAGCGTTCTGCGCCCGCCGAGCTGATGAACGCCGCCCCTTTCTTCCAGGTAATCGTTCCTGCCTCGGGGCCCCGTAACGTACACGTTGGTCGGATTAGGGGTCCGTCTTCGCTTGTTAAAGTTGTTGGCTCGTTAAACGCTCCTCCCCTGCATACACACACACACACACACACATGTTCCCTGCTCGTGCGCAGGTCGTATCAGAAAACGAAACGTTCCACGTAATCTATGAAATCGGGAATTTGCGATCCTTCGTATTGAACGTTTGATCTATTTATCTGACGTTGAACCGACCCCCTGCTACCCCGTGTCTCGGTTTTCCTTGTCGTAGGGGGTCATTTACTCTTCTTCGTGTTATCGCCAATCATTCGTGTATTCATCAAAAAATCAATACCAACTCTCCCTATTGACAAGCGTCATCCTTTCTTTTCCCCCCCGTCCCAGGAGACCCCGTGCCACCGCGTGCTTGTGTTCCACATGGCCTCCCTCTTGGCTTCCTGTTGTTTTTATGGACCCGTTTCATTAGCCACCTAGCTTGAATACCCCCAGAGGAAACCCTAAGGGCCACGCTGTTTAGTAAATGTGCCTTTTACTGCACATCATCCTTGTAAAAGATGCAAAAGCCTCCATTTAGGAATAGCGAGCTAAACGAGAACGTGCTAATTGGATTGGCATTTCACAAAAGGCAGATTTGACTTCATGCTAATGTGATTGTGTTTTTTTCCCCCCCGCTCTGTGCCGTCAGACCAGAATGAGGTGGGTGACATTTGCACTAAAAAAAACATAACATTTGTGATTGAAAGTGTAAATGAAAGTTTTGTTTTCTTCCGGAGGACAGGTGTTCTCCACTTCCTCTTCTTGGCAGCGCTCCGTCTTTCCTTCTGGCAGAAGACAACAGAAAACACGCCGTGCGTTTGTTTGCCGTTTGGCGGTTGTCATCCTCGGTGAACTTCGCCGGAGTTTATTCTGCGATCGTTCATAATCGCAATCGTGACTTTTAGTTCCACGGTGCCACGTCTCGATCAATTTGGGATCCGCAGGCGGCGCTCGGCTCATCCGCACCTTCGCTTCTATTGAACTAATCAACCTTATCCGTTACTGGAGACTTGAGCACTACCCAATTACAACTTCAGTGGATCTCAAGAAGCTGACAAGTGTAAGGGTATTACTGTCCAATCACATATCCACTGCTGACAGCATCGGCATCGGACTCATCGACTGCGGCCCCTAATCCTGCTACAAGAATCAGTGGGAGATGCAGATGGAGTTGATTTCAAGTGTCTTCATTTGTTTTTCTGCGTTGGCTGATGCACAGCCCCAGACTCTCTCTCTCTCCCTCTCTCTCTCTCTCTCTCTCTCTCTCTTGATTAAGACTGATCCTCCAGCAGACCACACCAAAGCTAAATTAATCATCCCAGAAACGGGCCGGTTGTCAATTTTGCGTCGAGAAGTGTCGAGCGAGATACTGCTTGTCATGTTATGTTGAATGAGATGAAAACTGAGATTGCACAGAATTACTTTTCTGCTGATGCACACATATGGATTTCAATTATTTGAAAATTAAACACGTCAAGCATTTTTTTCTTTTTTTTTCTGACAGTTTTAAAATGCAGTTTACTGTATTCAGACAGTCGTTTCAGTGAACTGAGTAAGGTGGAAATATATGAACGCAGTCTCAATTTGAAGTGCTCGGCATCCAAAACTTGATCAGAAGAGAAAAGGAAAATGTAGTTTTTGCACATAAACAAACTTAAAAGCAAAGTGAGGGCAAGAGAGTTGTTTTCATCTTGTAGTAAACAAAACACCCCCCTGCGGGGTGAAATCTCCTCCAACATCTGGCTCCATTATAGGCTTCTGTCCAGTCTGGGCTCACTGTAGAAGCTAATTAGAGAGAGAGAGAGCAGATGAGGGGAAAGAGCGAGGGCAGGCCGAGCGAGACCCAAGATAGAGCTTCAGATCTTATTTGGCCAATAGTCCACGACCCATTTTTCTCCAAGTCCACTCAAATATATCTTTGAGGCATCATACAATCTACAAGGACGATAAACGCGGAGACCGTTTAATACTCGGCGAGCGATTCAGTCATTGATCACGAGGAATGAAGTCAACAAATGTGTTATTGTGCTGTGCCTCCAGGTCTTCAACTTCCCACACATCGAATCAAAAGTTTCAGAATGTCAGCTCTGTCTGACATTCTGAAACTGACAATTGTATTACCACAAAGCTGCTCTTAACCTTTTTTTTTTTTCTTCTAATAAATGGTTTGGTAGCTAAGAGTAAGGCAGAGAGGTATCTTTGAAGTAGTACTACATCAGCGTCCGTCTGGATGGACTGGATGTACACTATATCGAATGACGAACACCGAGGTCCTATTTTAATGTGGGATTCCTTTCTTATAATTTCATTCTTAAATCGTTTGGGATCTTCATCTTAAGTCGATAGATTGGATAATCGCGTTTGGTGCAGCTAAAGAGGCTTTTAAATCTCTGGATCTTTGCAACGGATGGAGTAAAAATCTGCAGACGGCGCACGTTAAGATGCGGGTTGGTGGTGGTTCAGGAATGCAGCCTTTTTCAGCGGCGTAACACACCCTGCTTTCAGCACCTTCACTGCACCAGACATATTTGTCTGCTGGGGGAGGATAGAGAGGGCAAATAGAGAGTCTGAGCATCCAGCAGGTAGTATCTGTTGGTCAGGGCGCCAAGGTCACCACAAATCAGACACAAATCTCCTTTGGCCATAATCCACTGAACAAGGCACTCACCGCTGCAACACGGAACAACAGGCAATTCCCACCGAGGAGCCCAGAATACATCACCACACGATTTCACCTAATGCCTTATTGGAAATATTTCAGGACAGGAAGGTTACAAACAGATCTCTGCCCAAATCCCGGACGACAAGCAGAGATTGCTGACGCAGACGCTTTGATAGTTGAATGTGACAGACCCTCTCCATCAGACGCCGCAGGAAAGAGAGCACAGAAGCAATGAGCAGCCTAATAAATCAGCTTCGCTCCTCTCAAAACACTCCTGAAAGCACAACAATTTACCTTGAGAGTCCAACTGATGCACTGCGCATGTGCACTCGAGTCCGTCTGACAATCATCAACGTGCCAATCCCCGCCTCACACCGCAGGTGCTGAGAATTTTGTGCAGGCAGACACCATTACCAGTCATTTCATAGTCATTTCGGTACGCCACACAGTGCGGTCATGGAGTCTGAGTCCTCCAGAATGACGGTCGGCCTCGGACGGGAAATGGAAGCACGGTATTGCATATTCTATGATGGATTTCTCCATCGCTGTTGAATGTCGGGTCAGGACGTAATTTTAGGTTTCTCTTTGTCGGAGGGTCTGACACCAAATTCTGACATTTTTCTGCTAGACCTGCTGAGCCTACAGGGACCCAAAGAGGGAGATTAGTGCAGTCAAAACAAGGTAAAAATTAGCATTAGCGGCTATCAATAATCAAACCAATAAGCTACCAGGGGGCATCCCAGCTCATCAAATGTCACGACGTTGTCGTCAAACTTCTCTTCAACCCCACTGAGGACGGAAAGAGTAGAAGGAGCTAACCGCTGATCCACAGCGCCACCTCTGTCTGAACTCATCAGGATCCGCCTTCATTTTCTGAGTCACATTGCTGTCATCAAGTCATAGTAATCCAAGTGTTTGCTGAGCGCACACCCATCCAGCAACCCTCCTGGTGCGCTGAATCACATTTTCCAATAATCCTGTTGCTCTCACCTCTCCCTCTCGCTGTGGAGAGAGCAATTTCCCTGATTCTGTTACCACCATGGGTGGCTCTCCTGCTGATGACATCTCCCGCTGTGCGCCCGACGTTGGAGGCCCGTGTGCTCCCCGAGGGCTGATCAAGGTGCCAGAAAAAGGCTCACTAACACCTGCCACCGCCAGCATTGTGCTGATTAAGGGAGAACTTTGACTCGGAGCTGACAGTGCAGAAGGAGTAGGGGGTGTGCGGGGAGGGTCAGGAACAACAGGCTCGTTACGCTGATAGGATTGCCGAAGTCGCCACGCGATTGCATAATTCAATCGAGATTTTAGTCTAATGCGGAGGTGTCAAACCTAGAACCGGCCCGCCAAAGGATCCGATCAGGCCCACTGGGCGATAACTATGAAAATTAAAGATGTCGCTGCAATTAAATGCAGTGCTATTCCTGAATCGTCCACTGGGGGTTGCTCTGTCCTTAAAAGAGGAGCTCTACGCGATGAGGTTGTAATAGGCCGACGTTCTGAGCGCAGAACTCAGTCACAACGTGCCCATTGCGTTCGCAGTATACCTGCTCTGCACGCCACGCCCAACCGTGCCTTCACGCTCGCTCAACTTTTACTCAGCGTAACAAATGTGTCCTCAAAACACCGACTGTCTCCTCTCCGATCAGATCGCTAGTAGAATTATCGACCACATTACGGCAGCACTAAAAATGGTACCGAAATCAAGGAGTTATTCCATTTAAACTGGACTTGGCCAAATAAACAACGTGTTTGTTACCAGAGGTAATCATAATTATCATAATAATCATAAAAATAAAAATAATCTTATAATCATAATAATCATAATAATCATAGTAATCATAATAATCATAATAATTATAATAATCATTATCATCATAATCATCATAATAATAAAAATAATCATAATAATCATAATAATCATAATAATCATAATAATCATAATAATCATAATAATACATAACATTTTTTAGCCCAAAAATCCTACTTTCCTGACATGGTTCAATATTGATAGCAATGATACCGTTTTATTGGTCCGGCCCACTTCGTCTACATGTGGCCCTTGAATTGAAATGAATAAAAAATGAGTTTGCCACCCCTGGTCTAATGCTTTCATGGATGGATACAGTCTATCTACTAATTGTTGAAAAATATTGAAAAAGTTGCCTCGATGCGCTCGGGTTTGGAATTGGAGCGCTGCTCCGGTTCGCACTGGGTCAGGCGGCGATAACTTTGCGTTGCGACCGAATGCACAGCGGTTGTGAGCGGTGCTGTAAATTTATATATATAGATCAATTTCCACTTGAGTAGAAACGTAGTAGTTCGGTGTTACCGACCGATTATGCAGTTTACTGCCCTCAAAGCAGAGGCCAGAGTCTTTTATGTGCTTTTAAGCGAGTCTCTTCTTAGTGATACGGTTAATGAGCGTCTGAGGAAGCCCCTGTCATCATTAGAGGGCCCCCAGGGAAGGGAAAGGGAAAGGGGAAGGCGTCTACGTGTGCACTTCCTATTTGACCCTCAACCCTCCGTTTGATGGGGAGAGGCGATGAAGTGGGGTGGTCGCCATGAGAGTGGGTGGCTGTGCCTGTAGGAGGTCAAGAGACCTAGCATTGACCCTGTCAGTAGTGACCAGCCCTAATTGACCACATGCAGAGAGAATGTGCTGGGCCCCGAGTGGCCTTGGATGATGAAGATGGGGAGAAAAAAAGAGGAAGCCTCTGGCAGTCATAATGACATTCATTATTTCTTCAAGGCCATCCTCTTTCACAGCCTTTTGTTCTTGCTCTATCTTGTCCTGTGTTGATATTTAGCCGGCAACTTTTAAAAGAACGCCGTTTGTTTGGCTCAATCAATTTTAAATTAAAGTGCGGTAAGACAGAAATGGCAGTCCTGTTGAAAATATTGCCGGCTTTCATCGAGATTCCATCACCTTCAATGCTCCGTTTGAACCCCCTCCTCTACCGCATTAACTATCGGGACCCCCTTTCCTTTACAGGATTACAATTACATACTAATCACTGTTTGCAGCCTTTTCTGTGTTTGTGTAAGCCTCTAATCACTGTGTTCTCCATTTTGGGGGACACCATGCTGCGTTTCATTAAGGAACAGCACCCCCCCACCTCCAACCTCCGAACCAAATGGGCTCTGGAGTGCAACTGGGAGATAACTGGCAAGATCTGTTGATTGTAAGTCATTAAGCCGAGGTAATTAGGGCCTAGGAGATAAGTTTATCAGGATTCGGTGACATTTTCCGAACGCCGCTGTTGTAAAGATACTGTCTTTAAAATAACTTCACAGTAATCGTGCGATACGGCAGAACGCAGACGCCCATTCGGAGGAGCTAGCTAAGATGCTACTGCAGAGGAGGCTCGGCAGTTGGACAATGTAATCATTTGTAAATCCAATTATAATTTCAAAGTATCCAAACCTAATTAATGTGGTTGAAGTTAAAGTAGAGAATTCTATCATAATGGAAAATGTTTTCATTTTCAAGTGTAACTTCCGCGTTAGCTTACATTAAATCAATATTCTACCCATGCCTTTTTCATGTTTTATGCCAAAAAAAAAAAAAAGAAGAAAAATTAAAGCCTCCCACCAGTTAGTCAGATTCATACTAATTATGTTCCAGAGCAGAATACATTTTAAAAATCAGCCATTTGAATTCTGCAGTTTTGACCCATAGATGGCCATGGAAGGTTGCTGGGAAAACATAATTACAAAAGCTAGTCAAGCCGAACAAAACAGCGTTTAGAGCCTGTGCGACTGTTGCTGGAGAGCGACCCTTTTTGTCACACCCATTATTCATAGTCACAGCGAAACAGGCGGGAATTAGTTTATTGTAATTCCAGAAGAGAGTCATTCTGGGGGATTGCAGTTGGAGGACAAAACAGCGACGGAGGAATTTGCGCGCGCGAGCCTGAACGAGACGAAGCAAGGTGAGAACGTGCTAACTCCCTTTTCTCATTTTGTTCCGATTGGCTCAGGTGCGGAAAGAGTCCACCTCTTAACCACGCCGAGATCATTGGGGAGGACAACTTAAGCGTGTCTTCAGAATAACACCGTAACTCATCAGACAGAGGGGTGTATTCTGAGCTTGAATAGGCACAGAGGGGCCGTATGTCCACAGGAGGTAATATACCATTTCAATCAATGTTGGGCTTTATGGGAGTGACACCTGCTGAGGTGACATTCAACTCCAGCAGCTACGTCTACTTAAATCATTTGTTTAATCCGTGGTGTGTAATTGCGATTGGCAAAGGTAATATTAGATGAATGTAATTTAGATTCCAATTACCGTTAATGTCCTAATTTCCAAGATTAGAAAGACTGAAGGACTCCAGATGGAATACAGGTGCTGCCGATGTCCATGTATGCAAAGCTACAGACACACACACACACACACACGCGCGCCGCAGACAGCCATACACACTCTCATTGAAACTCAGCCCAAGTATGGGATAAAAGAGAAAAACAACTCACCACCGTATTGGACAGAGGTAGAAAGGTCTTTCTTGCGTAAATGCTGTCTGGGTCAGTGAAAATCAATCAGTCGCCGCAAAACTATTACACCATCCAACTGAGAGAGAAAGGAGGCAGCGCGGACGACCAGCAGCTTCGCTCTGACCCAGGTATTTATTCTCATCTGTCTTTGTTCAAAGTTCAGATATACCTCACAAATGATATGCCCACAACTCAAATCTTTCTTTTTATTTCTTGGCCGTGCGAGCGGCAAAGCCGTAATTCGACCGAAATCTATTTCGGCGGTGTCAAACGCTCGCACGTATAGGTCTGGAAGGCGGTGGAGTGAATCAGAATGAGCCACGGTAATATTGACGTATTTTAGGAACGCAGGGATGGACAGAGCGGAGGGGGAATTAAACGTACGTCTCTTCACATACCAACAGCCGTGTTATCTCTGATCGAAGCAAAATGTTTACATTTTCATCTGTACTGCGTGTAGAGGTGGGAAGGGGAAACTGTCATGGCGTGTGGCTACGGCGTGTAGCCTGCGAGTAGGGTGTGATACAGGGACAGAATATCGTCCCTGTGCAGCTCTCTACGTCACAGTTTGTTGTTCTTGGGAGGTCAGAAGGTTTTTTTGGTATTATATTGCTACCAAAACGTCAACAAAGCACACAAACCTGGTTTTCCACTGTGTCACCAGCAGCGATCAGTCAGTTTAGCATCATTTAACATGTCGTAGCTAATGCCTTGCGAGGGTTCCCATCCAGAAATACAAGTTGTAGCATAATTTAATCAGCTCCTTTTGTTTATATGTGCATGTAGCCCAAGTGCCGGTAGCGCGCTAGCTAACGTTAGCCTCACGCGGCTGCCTCAATCACAACAATGAACCAGCAAAATATTTTCTTTGTCCTTTCACGGTGTTAGGCTACATCAGAGGCTGCACACAGGAAACACCGACAAATAAAGATACAGACAACGCTAACGGAAGCTTCAGTACAACACAAAAGTACGCAAAACATCACCTAACGCAAGAAACCGGACCGGTAAAATCCCCAGTTTGTGCTCCAGTTTTTGTTTGATTGCAGTGTATTTCTACCTGAAGGATTTTTGCTAATGTTGCACTCAGCGGTCAGTGTCTACTTTGTTTTGATCGTGCTTAATATCACTCATTTCACTACTTTGATTTGACACTTCAGAACCACCAGATTAGGCAGAGACACAGTCTGAGACATTAACGCGCTCACACTGAGATAATTGAAGGAAAACAAAAATCAGCATCAATCACGGTTTAAAGGTACGTTCTTGTTGTCTATTACTCTTCTCTCCCGTCCCCCCCCTCGGTACCGCCATAATTATGCAGTATTTTGCTGCGATCCGTGCGCGCCGCCCTTTCTGACTCTGCTCAGGAAACACGGCCTGGGCTTCTGTCTCGGGGGCCCCAAAATCACCCGCGTGAGATGCAGGAGTTGACGGCGGTCCACGCTTGTTGTCTCGGAGGTAAAATGACTGTAATTTAGCGTGCCATCGCATTGACCTTATTAGGCAGCGAACAATAGTACTGCTACTTTTTTGGACTTCCTCGAGGCCAATGTCGAGCCCTTGATGATATATAATACCACTTGGCAGGCAAGTTAATTATAAGTTGGCCCCTAACATTTGCCATCAGAGGAGCCCGCCATCTGAAGGCAGGGTGACTGTGGTGTGTGTGTGTGTGTGTGTGTGTGTGTTGGTGTGTGGGTGAGAGGAAGCAGGGTAGCACTGTTATTCAAACTGTCAGAGTCACTTTCAAATGAGTTGGTGAGCCACGATTGGTGTCCACACCTCTTTCACACAAACACACACACGCCATGCACTGTACACACCGCTGCAGATGAAACCACACACACGCAGAGAAAACACGAGCGAAAATCACATACAAACCACACACACACACACACACACACACACACACCCACACACACGTAAAGGCATAATGCAATCCTGGCACACAAAGAAGCCTCCTCAGACCTCGCACTTCCTTTAAGACAAAGAAGGCCCTGCTGGAAATATCTGCCTTTGTTCCTCCGCAGGAACGCCATTATAACAGGGTTCCCACTGACTTTCCTGCTGTAGTTACTGTATTATTACCGTATTGTTGTATGTTTGAGATGACAATAAAAGTGCACCGGAAAGAACAAACAGGTTGGACTGAGAGATCGT
>OMNV01011308.1:13762-83494 GCA_900303265.1 Brotula barbata | reverse complement strand
GTAGAGGGGGCAGTGACTTTTACTCAGATTCATTATGACCTGATTAATTGTCACCAGGCATTAACCGGATCCATTTTGTTCTGTGCCTGGCCCAAACGGGCTGCGGCCCCCAGTAATCCCTCAGATTACAGGGACACCGTTAATTGCCACACACGCTCTGTTTTCTCCCAAGAAAAAAGGCAAAACATTGGGTAAAAGCTGATTGGCTTCCAGTGGAGTTTCCGAACGTCTTTGAAACCTTCCCGCCTGTCTTCCAGAATTATGAATTTGATTTAGATTAAAACAACCCAAATATAGACACGTGGACGTCACCGCCAGAAGCAATCACCGCTCCCTAGGATTTAATCGTATTTTCTCATCTAATGATAATCATCAAATGCCGTGCGAACTAAATTATTACTTTTTCAGAGATAACGGCCCTGATTTGTCTTAGTAGGATATTTATTCTGCTTTTTACCCGGAGCTGATTAGATACAAGTCCGAAAAATAGACTGTGGCAATCAGACATTCATTTGGCTACACGTACTACATACAGCAAAGCTTGATATATGAATTAGAGCACTTTTAAGAATTCGTACGTGTTGTGACGTCGGCTAATTTGCCCCCAAAAGTTTCAAAAGAAAAAAGATTATTCCAACCCATTTCCAATACAATTTGTGTGAGGAAGTCTAGAAATGTAAGACGCAAGACAAGAAGTGTCAGATTGTTGAACTAGAATTATTGCAGTGACAACATAGATATATATTATCTTATCAAATGTTATAAAGAATGAAAATTCTAACTTCAATTTAGGAATTAATTGTTCATCAAAAGCCAAACAGAACTCAATCCGGCTCCTTTTACGCCTCCTCCACTGGACAGATGTAGGCGTTTTGCTGGATTAGAATTCGGTGCTGGTCTCTCGTTGGGGTTTGCCATTAGAATGCACTTCGCGTAAGATTCTTTGCATCACCGCTGTGACATATTTACCAATCACAGGACGACATGGTATACACGATATGCTACGAGAAATTGCATGTGTAAAGTAAATGTCAAATCGCTAGATGGATGAATCCGCTCTAGTACACACTTGATGAGATGATAACACATGTTCAGTGTGTATCAAACAATGACCTGCTATACATCATGCAGGCCGTGATACAGATACTGGAAATAAACGTGATGTGTGTGTAACCCTTACTCGTAAACCTTGCACACAGCCGTGAACATGCAGAGCAGAGATCATTCAGGTGGGGGATTCCAAACTGCAGCCTTGAGTTAGATCCATGTGACCTTGATATTCTGTTACTCTATCACACGGCAGCTCACAGGGAGCCCTTTAATTTCCTCCTGTCAACACGCATTAATTGTAAAAATGATCATCTAATTCCTTGCGACGCTCTCCTGATTATCTGTTGAGCACAACAGATTTATTTATTTATTTTTGAATGATATTCTTCTGACCAGTCAATCACTTTTGTCACGTGGTTTTTCTCCCCCCGGCGCCCCAGTCAAATCTGGAAGAAGATGGCAATGGCCGCCGTCGCGTGTGCAGCGAGCTCGGCCGAGGACTCGAGTGTGGTTTTTAAAAGGCACAGCGCAGTATTATAATTTCATCAGAGCTCAAAGCCTCCATCACTGCAGTCGTAAAACTCCTGCGCTCACAAAAAGCTCCCCTCAGGAAGATCCAGAGAGAAGAAGAAGGCCGGCGCACAACAGAGGACGCGGCGTTTGATCACTCCAGCTGCTGAGTGAGTAATTGGGCTTCATAATTGAAACAGCATATGTAATTTTTTTTCAGGCAGCCAGAACAAATGAATAATGTTTCTCACTGTGTTTTCTTCTTCTTCTCCCCTTTCTCACACCGACTCACTCTCGCCATCTCTCCTGATCTCAGTACAATAACACAAACATAAAAACAGGTCCCAGTGGCTTTATGAGCTATAGTAAATATTCAAAGGCAATTAAGAATCGCTCGGAATGTATTAATTTTCAGTTTGCACGGAATATTGCAGCTGGCTCGCGTATATTACAGCATTAAAAGAAACAAATGAGTTTACTGGCTTTGGAAATCAATGACGCCAGAATAATTACTAATGACACGATTTAGTACTAATAAGTCTGCAACGTTGTCAAACCTTTTCTCTTTTTCTCCCACCGTCCTGTGCACCAAATTACAGATCGATTGTCTTGGAACACAACAAACATTTTCTGTCTCTGAATATTAGATCATCTGCGGTTTAGATTCCGCCTACGTAAAGTATTTGACACTGGAGGGCACGCTGTAAAAAAGATGGCGCCTCTAAGCAGTGATCAGAATATTTATATTGCACCGTTTGGAGAGATAAATGGAGGGAAAAAAGCTGCAGTTATGAGCGATGAATGGACATGTGACATTTCATCTTGTCAGTGGAATGTTTGGCCATAATATACGAGCTCTTATTTAAGGGCTTTATTATTAATCATGACAATCTGACATTTTGGATTTTTTTTTTTTTTTTAATCACACATGCAGGAGGCGGAATCGCTCCAGCATAAAAGTGAAGTGAGGCGAAAGTGTCTCACATACAGTGTGGTTTTAAGCACCACAGAGAGCATATTTGTCTTTTGATTAACAACAGAATAATGACTTCTGAAAGAGAGGAGCTCCAGTTGTCTGTTGAGGCTTTAAACACTGGCAAACTAATTGGTGAGTTCACTTTCAGGTTAACAGTTTAAAGGATACTGGCTGTAACAGGCCTTTTCACACAGTTACCGATTAAGAATTGAGTATATTTCAAATAGAACAGAATGCAGAAATTCCAGAAAAGCTATGATTTTTTTAAAAACACGAAATTCATTACAATATTAACGACGGCGTATTAAGGCCACCGTAGGTCATACATTCGCTGAAATATTAGAGCTGTTCATTTGCAAGAAAAAACTAGTGCCATTCACACGTGTACACACAGATCACAGAGGCTCTTCAAACCCGTATAACCTCTCATGTACATATGATCACCCTATCACAAGGTTTTTTTAGTAGTGTGTGCGTGTGCTTTCAGTGGTGTGTATGTGTGAATGACACTATTTTTGCATTTTTCTTTCTTGCAAAATTGCGACTCTATAATCTCATAGAATTAGACTCCGTATTTTTTCTTTTTTTAACCTGTAGCGGCACTAACACCCATTCCTAACATGCAAAGGAGCGAGCAAATTTGATGAGATGGTGCCACGACTTGTCTGATATCGTTTGCGTGGGGTTTAGTTTTGCATGTCTTTTTTATATATTTTTACGCCTTTTCTTCCTGTTTATCCCTCTGAAACGAATGCATGGGTAAAAATCGTTTGTGTACGCACAGCCCTTCCGAAGTGTGTATTTTGCGTCTATGAGTGTCACTCAACGGCTGGAGTCCCCTTCACCGACGCACATTTGCGTATATGGAGATCACTCCTGGAGGTGTAGGATCTGGTCGAGCGTTTTCTCTCAGATACTAAAATGCGACACAACAACACAACGCACAACGTTGAAGCAATGTTGTGAAAATTAACACCGGGCTCAGTGTGTAGGCTTTTCAGGAAACCTGTGCTACATTTTCATGGCACTGGTGAGAAACAGTTTATTTATCAATACGTAACTTGTGAAAAGTCTTATTTATCTATGTAGCTTGGCTGTTAATGACGTGTCCTTCTATATCTCATAGGTTAGCCGTGCTTTGTCCATGCTTACCGTGAAAGCTGCCCGGAAACTGCAATGGGACAAAAGAGAGATATTGACTAATGACAATAGTAATAACAGTTTGGAGACCGTTTCTAACACACTGAATGAGAATACAGGAAGCGATAGAATGATCACTCCGTCAGCATCGCTCGCTTGCTGTATGTTAGCGGTGACTGATACACGCTGTCCTACAGTATCCCTTACTTCTTTAATCAATTTTATTCTTCATTTCCCTTCCATTTATTTTATTTTATTTTCACTGGAATAAAACTTTATTAAGATGGACCTATTGATTGGCACCTCTGAGTTTAAGGATAAACATTACAAAGATCTTTCCGGAGCACAGGTTTAAATCATTTTCTATGTATGAAATTAGGTTATACTCCTTCTGTTTATTCACTGTTTACCTGTGAACTTCACTGTGCCTACGTGGGAGGAGTGTCTCTCTGAGTGCTGTGTGAGTAAGGGGAGCGGTGCAGTTTTGGTGTCACAGGTCACTGGCAATTGTGTTTTGTATGCCTGTTCCTTTAAAACAGGTCAAAAGCACATAACACAACATTAGTGCATCTGATTGAAAAGTGGTCGCCAATTGTTGAATAAATAAACTATCTCTGTATATGGCACTTCTCCGTCCACTTGATTAATGCTTTGGTCCAAATAACCTTCAGCACCATTCATCAGACACGAAATGTGAAATTCCATGAGTTGTGTGTTCGTCCTCTCCATAGAACTGTGACACATGGTTTGTGGGCGTTGATATTCTCTGTAGTTGTCAGGGACAGGCTGATGAATGACCCAACGACCCCTATCCCAACACACGCTAACCCAACTGTCTCTGCAATCTGTTTGGTTGCATAATTGCTCAATTTAGTTGAGCCGATGGATAATGGCTCTGATCAGACCACCGGAACAGAAGAACATGTTAACACGTGTTCTCGCTGTACAAAGAGAATGATTCTTAATGATTTTGTTGATTCACCTCTTGTCTGGCGCCTAATGCTTTACAAGGCAGTGACAAGTTCACAATACGGAGATTGCTAATTGCTAACCATGTAATTTCACGCTCCCTCGAGGAAAATAGTGATAACTCTGGCCCCAAACTCCCAGTCCATTCATACGAAGGTGCCATGTTTTGCTCACAGGAATCCCTCGGCTCAACAATCAGTTTTCCTCTCGGTTTCCAAAAATCCGTTCTGGATTATTTATCAACACCATCGCACAGTCTGCAGCATTTTTTTCTTTCATTAAAAATGATTTGATCGGTCATGATGGATGTCAACACTTCCCAGAACTCCTCCTAATGTAATCCTCTGCACCCTGTTCCTAATGGTGCCGCATTCATCCAAGGTTACCAGACACACTTTGTGTGTGTGTTTTATCTGTGTTCACTGATTCACACAATTGGAACAGCTCTATAATTGGACATCTCAATTAGAAAACAATTTTATAGACAAAATTCATGGTAAGAACCCACAGTTTCGCACAAGAGTATTTACCCGCACTTTCACAGCCACGGGAATGTATTCTGACCAGAGGGTGCAGAAAAAAAGTCTCTTACGGGTGCTACAGCGTTGAACGTAGTTTTAACTGCCCGATGGGCCATTTTTATATTGTTTTTAATGTGGTTGTGGGAATTTTAAATGTGCTTAGTGAGTGAGCATATTTGAATATTCAGTAAAAATAAAAAGTGCAAACAAACCCTTACAGTGTGAACCTCAGCATAATGCAATCCTCCAAATTCAATCTAATCCATTAAAGACTACACTTACTGCAGATAGCCAAAGGACAGTCTTAAAAGGAAATACACGCTGTACATAAAATGAAATAGAACTAAAGAGAATAGAATAATGTAGAGGATAGACTGTAAGAATAGAATAGAATAAAATAGAAAATATTGTCTTACCTAAATCTATCTGAGTTGATGTTTATCAAAGTCCTCATTAAGGCATCTAAAGTAGGCGTGAGTAAGTAAGTAAGTGTGTGTTTTATGTCACTGCTGTGCACATCATGTTTCATATGTAATGGGTAAAGTAACAAAGAAGCAGTTGAAATGTGGATACACTGGCAGAGTTTAATCAAGTTTTTTTTGCTTCTTTCAAATGAGCTTGTCGGAATGGATTGTAGACAAACACTTGGCTATACTGATGTCCATCTTCATTTTAAATTGTGTGTGAATGCCTTTTATCTGTCCTAATAAAGCACTGTGTGGGCTTCAGAATTTCCCATCTAACTCTACTTGTACTATCACTACTGACCTTGCGTTCCAAAACAATCCCTGCTGGCTGTGCTTGCCATGGAGCGTCAGATAAAAGGGCATTAATTGGGGGTTTTATAGAGCAGCATTTTTTTTAATGCCATCACTTAGGTATTCTAATGCTCATTGAATTTTTCCGTGGCCTTCTGCCAGATTGTGCAGCCTTTCTCGACAAAACTCTTTAATCTCACTTTACACTCCGAGCTTTCTCCACTCGTTTGTCACAGCAAAAATAAACGACGTGATCGCTATCCTCTCCATCTGTTGAACTAGCGTCCAATGAATGAATGACAAAATGTTTCTTTGCCAAACCTCCTTCCAGGAATACTGAAGCTGGCAGGATGATGCGGCGCCTCGTCTGTATCATTCACGTTCCGTAATTTTGGGAGCGCACTCAATGCAGTTCCCGTCATTGCTATCCCGCCGCCGTGGAACGAACCAATTATCTTGTATCTTGACAATGACTTTGTAAACAAACAATGGCAATAATTACAAACAAATAGATTGCTGATTAATGTGGCTCCCCTGGGCCCGAGAAACGGGAGCTACAAAATGGCTACATTCAATTTCATAGCTGATTAAAGTGGGCTGATCCTTACAGTAGGAATTTCATGTTGACTGCATATAATAAATAATTACAAGGAATGAAATAATGAACGAATATGGGCTTTTAAATGATAATGATGGAAAGAGTTTGGGGGGAATGACTGATAGGCTTCTGTAAGAAAATGATGATGAAGTAATAATGAATGAAGTAATACTGGAAAAAGAAAAGCCAAATAAAAATAATCTAAGAGTAATTATTACCTCATAAGTCTGTTCTGTAAGGCTATCTAAGTTAGGGAACAATGGTTTTACCTTAAGACTTTATTTGTTGTAGGGCAGTTAGAATAATGTTTTCAAAAGTAAACCGTTTGGTTTTTGAATGGAATAAAACTTACACAACAAACCAGTAGATGAGCCAAACATTGTGTCCCACAATTAACAAGGGAGCTGTAAAAGACTCCATGAGCCTCCGACTAAGAGACCGGAGACACATAAAAATCAAGAACAACTACCTAACCAGCCATTAAAAAGGAATTACAAATCAGTGTCAATAAAAAGTTGAAATATTCAAATAGGATGGCAAAAGATTGAACGGATCCTCATCATCATCATCATCATCCCAGTGTGACTTATCAGTTGGTCTCATGCTGGTGGTAAGGGGTGATGGGGACTTGATGCAGGACAATGTCAATACCATTACAACAGATAAACATCAGCACTACAAAGCAACATCTCAGAGTACAACGCGTAATGTTTGTTCCTAATGTTCCCAATTTGTTGTTAAATGAGCTGGGATTCCAACCATTGACAATGATGTTGCCAGAATAACCTCTATTGATGTTTACCTGCAGACTGGCATCCTCCAGCATCAGTTGTTTGTCCTAAAACCATATCATCTGAATTATGAAGTTGTAGATAATTTATCTCTAAGCATAACAGCATAATTTGATGTCTTAGCAACATTTAACCCTGTAAAATGCCAAGGGAATTTAACGTGGGACATAGAAATGCTAATAGGTTCATTATCATTGTAACCACATGTTGGTGAGGAAATATTTCTACATGTTACTTAGAAATGGTATGGAGAATGAGTCTGCATGTAGAACAGATTGGTTAATTATAGATGCTGCTGCATAACTTCACTTCAGATACAAATTATTATGTTGCCGTGCCGCATATCATTTGTGCCGTCCTGTCATGTTGTCATCATGTCGCCGCTGCAGATCTTGATTAACTTCTTCTTTGATTTCCAATCTTTGTTTTTAATCCTTTGTCCCTGATGTCAATCTGGCGTGCAGAGCTTCTCACTAGCATCAGAAAGTACAACCAGTCGCGACAAAAGAATTTCTCAGCATTCCATGCCTCTGATGATGACACAGTGGGGTCATCTGGGGCTGTGTTAGCGTTTCAAGCGATCTTTGCTGGTTTGCAAAGGTTTGGGATGCTTGCAATAAGGTAGTTTTTCCTTGCTGCTTCACTATTGTATCAATCGTGGCCGTTTGACAAACTAATTAAAGTAGGAAGTGTTGCTTTAATCAGGTTGTTACGGTGTTAGTTAGCAGGTAGCACCACTCGTCCGTCAGGGCGGCGTCCAACACCTTGACCCATCCTGCAGCTTTCCATGTTGCCCACTCAGCATCGCCACCGCTCTGCAACACAGTGACATCACTAAGAGTAGGAACAGAATCGCGGATATCTTTGCTCGGAAATTGTTGAACCAGCAGGGTAAAGGATCTAGTGCAGCCTGTTTAGAGCAGTTGTCAGTCCTTTATCATTACCTTTTAGCAACTAGAGGTGTGTGCTTCACAAACCAACTGCCAGTTTGGTAGGGAGCTTACAAGCTGCCAAGAGATTTGACACTAAGGTTTCCTGTTTTATGTTAATTCCAGAACTCTGTATAAAACCCTTATGCTGCCAGAACCATGTAATGTTGAAAAGGTACATGTACCTGCAGTACATAAAGTACAACACAGAAGCTGTTGCTACACAGTCACAGATCCACTCAGCCGGTGAACATGTGGGCAGAAATGTGGAAGGGTTAACTGGAGAACACTTAATATTTAAGCATGGATTAGTTAGCAGTCTGTGAAGGTTCACAGTCATCCAGGTCATGGTTATCCTAGTTCTAGAACTGATGAGAGGCGAAACGTCTTCAAGAATCTTCTATAAAGTCCAGTTGTCCTCGGTTGAACCCTTCTTGGATTAGTTAGCAGTATTGCGGTGTGTTTGTGTCTTGATGAAGTTGTGTTGTAGGAGAATAGAAACGGACTTAACCTCTGCCAATTGATGCCATCGGTGAAGCGGAATGTTGTTCAATTCTGTGGAAACAAAAGACCAGACAGATGGATCCACAGAAATACATGGCGTTACTATTCCACTGCTGCATCATTTGAGTGTAAATTATTGCCATCAGGTATATCGATGAATATTCCTGTCGTGCGCTGTACTTTTACAAATGGAATTACAGGAGAAGTCTCCACTCAAGAGGTTCAATGGAGATGTCGACGTGAACAGCAGAGAATGCTCGGTGGAAAAAAAAGATGCACTGTTGATGTTATTTCTTCGGGAGTAGATAGCAGTGTGCGCGCTGAGACACTCCTGAGATTCCTGCATTAATACAACTTTACCTGAAGATGGCAAGGACAGCGGAGAATATTTCACAGTTGAACAAGGAGCTCCTAGATAGATAACGGAAAAGCATTAACATGCAAGTTACGCTTCGGCTCCTTTTTAGGGCTTTCGAAAATTTTCCTCACTACATATATAGCATATATCTATATATATAAATATGTGAGTGTGTGTGTTTGTGTTTGTGTGCATGTTTGTAAATATAAAAACAATAAAAAGCAATAAGATAATAGAGACAAATTTTGCAGATGTGCAGAAATCCAAGGTTGTGCAAAGTGGTGCAGTATTTGGTTCAGGCCGGATACACAATGTCAGTTTGTGTGGTGCAGTACAACAAATTCAAATGTAGGGGGATGGGATGTAGGAGGGGTCCATATTTATGAGCGTTATGGCCTGAGGGAAGAAACTGGAGATGTGGAATAGCATTAGTCTTTAGTGCCCTCAGGGGTCTTGTCTTAGGCTTGGGGACCTTGAATTTCTTGGGCTGTCTCAGGAAGCACAGGTGCTGCTGGGCCTTCTTGATTGCTACATTGATGTTCATGTCCCATTTAAGGTCTTGTTCAATGATGTCTCCAAGGAACTTGTAAGATTCTGTTCTGCCCTCAGTGGTTCCATGTATTATCAAAGGAAGAAGTGTGGTGGGTTCCTATCTGAAGTGAATGTTGATCTCCTCACTTTTCTGTGTGTTCAGCTCCAGGCGGCTTGCATCACACTATGTCGCCAGCCGCTCCTATGTGTCGGGTCTCACCCCCTTTTGAGATGAGGCGCCACTGGTGGTACAGTAATGGAGAGAGCACAAAGCCCTGTGGAGCCCCAATGTTAAAGTAAAGGGAGTCTTGCTTACAGGTACTTTAGATGACATGGGTCCCAATGATCTAATTTGCCACAGACACAAACAGGAATTTTCCTTTACAAACCGTGGTCTTTGTTTTCTATATTTTTCTCTAACCGTGCCCCAACTTTCTTCCTCTGCCAGGCTGAGCATAGAACAATCCTACTTCCCTAGCCACTGGCCTCTTCTTTTCACATCGTCTTCCTGAACTTCCTCCTCTCTTACTCTCTGCCCTGCGGTCCTCTCTGATCTTCTTTTATTCCACTTGCACTGGCATCTTTTCTTCCCCTTTCCTCATCGAACTGCCTTTTTCCTTCACCCACCTCACCTGCTATTCTTTCATCTCTCAGTTTCTCATTAATTAACAACCATCTTCAGGTCAATATCCAAGCTAGCCAAACAGACAAATATTTAACACCATTATTCTTCTCTGCAAGCCTCTGTTGGCGTGTTAAAACAAAAATCCATTGCTTCACACTTGTGTAGGCCACCCAACACATGTACAGAGACA
The DNA here is from genome assembly GCA_900303265.1 of Brotula barbata. Taxonomy (NCBI): domain Eukaryota; kingdom Metazoa; phylum Chordata; class Actinopteri; order Ophidiiformes; family Ophidiidae; genus Brotula; species Brotula barbata. The sequence continues at coordinate 73,044 of OMNV01011308.1, read as the reverse complement.
GTGAGCGTGGCTCATCCTCCTTCGGGTCAGGGAATCCTTCTCTATAATTCCTGGGGGAGGTGCATCGTTGAGATCAGGCGTTGAGGAGCTGCTGCTCCCCCCACCAACTTACCACATTTGTTTTTGCGGTTATTAAGTCAAAAACTAGTTTCTCTGCTATGACAGGCAGTCAGCTGGCTACAGGTTCTGCAAAAGTGCCACCAGCTGGGCTGGAGTGTGGGATCAGATGAAGAAACTATTTTGATCATACACATGAGCCTATGCGACATAGTTGTCACCACTTTTTATGATGACAAATTGTTGCTGTCAACAGTTTGTTACCATAATAAACCAGTGGATGTGAATGAATTACCCTCTGTTTGACAGAGCTGCTGCAGCAGCCCTACTTCCTGTGGTACTGTGAACCATTTAAAGGTTACACGATACGAAGGATCCATTCACAACTGTAACATTTTACAATACTGTATCAAACGGTGCCCACCTTTGCCCATGGAGTCATGTGCATAGGTGTCAAAGTGATGTGTACTTGGTGTCCATAGCAAAACTGGAGTTGATGTGTGGCCTGCAGGAAAAAAACAAACACACGCATTGTTTTGTTCAACTGCGTAGCACCATGGAGGTAGAATACATGCATAAGATAGCCCTGAGCACTGAGATGTAACAAGCAGTGCAGAGTTGCTCAAGCAGTCAGGACAGGTGTACTACCTCGGCAACTTCATAATTAAATGAGACTAGCCAGGAAGAATTGTACACTCTGATGGCTGTTGACACCAAACATCACATAAAGGCAGAAGTTGCTCTGTAGCTGCACCGAGCTTCATCCCATCGGCGACTGACCAGGCTCCTCTATTGTCAGCAGTTTATTTAACCTGCCTGTCTTGCCAGGTTTGATTTTACCTTCCAAGCCAAGCACAGCGATGAACAAAATGGAAGTGGTGGAGAGGGGAAAAAAATGGAATCTGTTTTCAGACATAGGAAGGCTTGAGCACAACCTAATGTAATAAGCTTGATCAGCCTTTCAACGGTTTTAGGGATCTATCAAAAATACTGCCTTGTTTTTTTTTAAATGCCCAAGAAGCATAATAGATAGACTTAATATCAACTAACAAATAGGATTTACAAGCAATGCATTAATTTGCTCGACAATGTGCAATATTGCCCAGAGCAGGCTAACTCAACAGATTTTCCAGATTGCCTTGAAATTTGATTGTTGAGTCAATCAAGTCTTGAACAACAGAGTTAAACGGTTCGAATGTTTACACTAACAAAATTTCCAGTAAGATAAATTATTTTGACCTGATCTCGCCCCGAATGATTTTGTGATTAATTTTTTAATTTGTCCTTTATTCAAAAACAAAGCTGAAAATCAGAACAGTTTTTATCATTCAGGAAGAGGCCTGAATTCACCCAGTGTGCATAGTCGTGCTGCAGCAGGTTGGAGTAGTCTTTTGAATCGTTGCGTTTTTTTTCCATTATAGCAATAGATGGCTAAATGAAGAGAAAAACATGGAAATATGTCTAATATGCTCCATTTAAAACCCTGCTATGTAATGTTTTGTGCTGAAAATATTACATTCATATTGTACATGTATATATACAGTATATATATATTTATTAGTGATTTATTGTGTCAGATTGGTCCAGTGTCTGTTTTAGGTCTTCTGTGATTTGTTTTTGCTGTCATATCTTTAATTAATTGGCAGGTCAGGCCTCTTTATGATGTAAGGCTTAGCTAAATGCAAATAAATGACCATAACATTATACTAGAGGCCTCCAAAAATGACATAGTGCTTCTTTAAAAACAGAAGATGTGATTCTGTTGATCCTTTTTGTATTTTTGGATGAAAGCTGCAGCCACATTGGGGCTCTGGCAAGGATTAGGCACCAACTCGAGTGTTTCTGTGTTAAGTTTGTATGATCTTTTTTGATTTGTGTTGCTTTCCTCTAGATGCTCCAGTTTCCTCCCACCTCCAGCTTGTGTTCGCCCCAGATGGACTTGATGTGATGTCTCTGGCCTCTGGTCTAGTGACTGTTGCTAGGCTCCGGACACCAAACATGACCCTGAACAGAATAAACAGGCACAGAGGATGGATGGATAGATGGATGGATGGGTTGATGGATGGTTGCCTACAATCTGGATTGTCACAAGGTCAGTGACAGGAGCTAATCTCAGGAAACTCATAGTTGTTTTCCATGTCTAAGCTGGTTGGTGAATTATATAATTTGACACGCATTTCAAATGTTTGGAGGCAACTACAGCTTATAACTGAATGCAGCTGAAACATACTGTGTGTGCAAGGTAGGCCAACATCATCACTTTTGTATCGGAAAAAAAGGAAAACAAAATGCAAAGTGATGATGTAGAAGTAACAACCCAAATACTGGTTCCAGGGGCTTTCTGTGCACATATACCCCATTTCAACCTGAATTATTGATAAACAGAGTAAATAAAAAAATGAACGTGAGTTTCAAGGTTTACACTCAGCAGTGTTCAGTTAACAATGTTATCCGTGTCAAAGAAGTAAAGTAACAACCCTATTTCAGATTAATAACCAACCTAGCGGTGTCATAAAGCTGAACAGGCTGACATTTGACCACTTCATGGTGGCAGTGCTGGTTCCTCTTGTCGCAGCCATAATGGCAGTGAAATGCCACTGTCAGTTATTGTTCCGTGGCTGTCATGGCTTATGTGAAATCCATTTTCTCTTTTTGAATGCATTCTGTCAGGGAAGAAAAGACCCAAACTCAAATCTTCACTCCGCAATTTTTGACAGGGAGCGTCTGACAGAAAAGCCTGCACGGCTTCTTCACAGATGAATCCCTCAAACTTCTGCCTTTCACTGCACGATCTGTCACAACGGCTTTGTGTATTCTACGCTATCTCCTTTGATTGAACATTATTTTTGTGCCCCTGTTGCTTTGATCATCTGCCAGATTAGATCAGAGGCTATCACAGTGTCATTGATTATGATCCCAGTCATCCATCACACTTTATCATTACATTGATTTTAATGGCTTTGTTGGTTTATGCATTCAGAGGAAGACGGTTTCTGCGTTCCATATGATGAATAATATTAGTGTGGAGTTGATTGTGCAAACATAGTCTCTTAACTCAATTGATTTCTGCTCACACCGGCGCTGTGTCTGCTTCATACTGAGAGAGAGAGGAAGAAAGGAGTGTGATGGATTTTCCTATTTGTACATATACGGAAATACTAAATCTACTATCTGCACCATACAGTGATAAACAACAGAAGAATTGCCAGCTTCAATCCTCTGCTGAGCAATTTTCTGTCATTCCCACAGTATCCATGTTGCTTATTAATGTGATAAGATTGTACCTATTTCGTCGTTGGAGGCAAAAAATGTATTTGCCGAGATTCATAAGGGTTCATCCCATAATCCTTATTCTCATATTTTGGGCCCGGCAGGAAAAACCTGCCCGCACTTTGTGTGTGAAATCACAGCGTGGTGAGATAAACTGTAACGTCACCAGGACGAGGAGAGGCAGTGGAGATTTTCCATGATGATGCTTGCTCTCGTCCCAGAGGGATTTCATGGTGCTCCAGTCTATATCTGAGCTGGCAGCGTGTACCCAGCCTGTCAGACACCGCCGTGGATTTAGAGAAAGTTTCCCTCACGCTTTTCATGACACTGTGACACTTCCTCCTGTCTGAATGCGATCCAACATCCAAAACTTTTCATCCCACCGTGTTTACAAAAGTGAGACATCAGGCTGTGTTGAGGTGGATCTGAATGGTCACATCAGAGAGGAGCAGGCTGGAGTCTGAGAGAGCTATGGGTGAAAAAAATATTTACATATTTTTGCTTTTGTTGCATGTTTAGACGGAGAAATTGCATTAACAGTAAAATGATTAGAAACCGGATTAAAGGTTGCACAGTACTTTTAGTTCATTTACTGAAGCGCTGTGAATGCCTACTTACTGGCATCATAACAAGTCGCAGATCAATCGCCGTTTTAGGCCATTTAGAGGTTAGATAACTTTGTGATTTGATCAATAATATGGTGTTTCACCGAATCATCCTAAAGTGGTATTGATCCATCTTTCAGATTTTCCTTGAAAGAAGAAAGAAACTGTGTTTTTTTCTTTTAAATGAACTTTAATGAGCTGCCGTGAAAAGCAGTCTTGCTAGTTTCTAAACTCCTGTTAAAGTGTGTAATTGCTCTTATACAAAACAATTTGCGAAGTTGTTTTTTTAATGGATTTTCACAGCTCACACTTACAACCTGCTGTAGTGTATCCCAGTGGCTTAACAGTGTAATTACATTATTTAAAACAATAGTTCATTCAACTCACAGTCCCAATCTAAATTGGTCTTCATCATAGCCCCTTAATGTAATTACTGCTGCTGCCAAATATTATAACACAGCCACTGATGAAATTATCTATATCATCCCCGATCACTTCAATAAATGTAGTCTAGGTATGTCTGTGTCGCACTTAATAAGAGTCAATTAAGCTTCTCATGTATCTAGACAAAGGTTTGTTGGAGATAGTGAATAATCCAATAATGGGTCATAATTGTAGACAAAGAATGCAAACTCTGACTCTGATAAAGATAAATTCGTCTGCGGTTTTGTGTTCTCTGCAATGGCGGTAATGTATTAAATCAGCTACGGATAGCAGTCATTTATTCACTTAATTATCTCCATTGAGTTACTTTGACTGCAGCTGTGCCTTTTGTACACCATTCATTTGCTAAACAAGATAATTCAAGTAATTTGGGGTACCAATGGAAAGATGATTTGGCATTCAGACCATCCTGAGTCAAACTGATATTGTCAGGATTGTTAATTTTGCTGAAATAGTATCTTTTTTTGGCCGTGGAAGACATTGTTCAACATATGCAGGCCTGCTGTGTAGTGTGAGCAATTGTAGAAGTCTCCCATCACCTATACATCCTGCTAATATTCTGCAGTAGCAGCTCCTGAGGTGTTGTAAATTTCACATTAGAAGTGAAGAGGAGTCCTGTGTCACAGACTTCCAGACCAGAGAGACCACCATTTCAATTTTCTAAATAAATCCTTTTGAGTCAACTAGCTGTAATTCACAACTGTATGAAATACCCACCACGAGGAGAGGGACTGGTGTGGAGCTACATCCATCCTCCTCCACTGACACAACAGCACTGCCTTCTGTGATTCTCAAACCCAAAGGCCCCAAATATCATCCAAATCTGACAAAAAAGAGCTGCCACAAGTGCCTGAGTCGTATGTCTGTCCGTCTAGTCTACCTATCCACAAATTGGTGACAAACCCAGCATGAAGCGACTCGATAAGGGGCCTGGTCGCTGTGTGCCTCCAGAACATCTTGATGATGGAACAGACGTACACAACATGATTTGGTGTCCTGATGACAATGGTGGTGGTGGAGAGTAGTGTCTAACAAACTGATTGAGGTTTCCCATCAGGATAGAAATGTTACATGACTCAAAAAAACAAACATTTATCTACAGGTAGCCTTTCTCCTGTGTGGACACAATATTTGTATTTTCAAAATACTTTCAATCATTCATCTTAAATCTTCTAACACTGGAATAGATTATTTCTACTAGTAAGTTGTATGATGATTGTATAATATGTGCGTTTTTGCCCATCCCCTCAATGTAGTGGACCATTGCCTTCTGCATCTTTCTCCATCCAAGTTTATCTGTCTGTCTGTTCAGCTTGTGCCTGATGATGACGATTCTGCCACAGCTCTCTGCTCTGTACACGTTGCGCTCCATGTGGCGTCTCGCTCACGTGTTGCTTCTGTTTGGGTAACGCTGAAACAGTCAGATCTGCCGTAAATGGGCTCAGTGTGAACTGTCTGCTCAAATGGGACTTTGTCACCCACACAAATCTGACCGGCTACTTGTGAACAGATGAGAAAAAGCACTTAACATCTGAGAGAGCGGTTCAGATGGAGCTTATGCTGAGTGACACAACAACCAGGGGAATCTGTATTTGTACAGGGGAAAAAAAGCGTTTTATATATGTTTTTGAATTAACTCATTATTCGTTGTCGCTTGAACATCAGGGGAAAAAATCTTCCACTTGTTATTTTTTAGAGAGAAGCAAAGAGATCACATCTGGAGAAAAAAAATGAAAATGTGATGGAGGAGTTGAAATGTAGAGGCAGCCTGTTAAAGTGATTCTCTGGAGGATTGGGTACAATCAGTTGGGTGCAGTAGTGGAAGTGTAGGAGACTCAGGGAGTCAACATCCAAATAACAGTGTCACTGTAGCAGAGGAAGCACAGGAGAATAGTGCCCTCTAGTGTTTTCTTGCTCTATAAACTCAAGTGTCAACTAGTTAAAATTCTCTTCACACGGGCGCTCGCTGACCCGAGGAATTTGGTAATTCCTTTTCTAGGCAGAAACTTATTAAAAATAATCATCAGGAATAATGTGCATGTATATTTGCAATCATGAAACAGTGTTTGGGTCGCAAAATATCAGTTGTATGGTCATTGGATGAGAAGAGTTTTTGAGTGTTTATGTATAAAACAGGGGCTCTAATCCATCATCCATGGCTGAAAAATATTTAATATGTTTTTTGAACATTGCATTATTTGTTGCATTTTACAAAGAGGTTCACTGTTTCAAACTGTATATTTTGAAATATGTTTTATTGCAAAAATCCAATACGGAATATAAGCAGAACACGCCTTGTTCTGGTAAAAAAAAAAAAGTTTTTTAAAAAACGACTCCTTCCCATGTTGTTTTCTTATGACAGACGTTTCTCATCCATTGTTTTACAGCCATGAGTTCTGATCAAAGTGGTTCAAAAATATTCCCTAACACATTTCTCATTCATGAAATGCGCCTTTTGATGACGGCTCACCATGGAGAAACATGTTCACAGTAATACTGTATTAACCTACATTATTCGAGCGTACATTTGTGCCTGTAGCTGCTCCCTCTCACCATGACTCTGTTTAATCTCTTTTATAGCTTGGATCAATGGCGCACCTCAACCATGCAGATATCCTTCCCTGGATGATTTCCATGCACAGACACTATCAATGTGTAACCAGGGTGAGCCATGAGGGTCATGTGACTGATATTAGAAGGGGCCATTGTACTTTAATTTGCTTTCAGTTCCATACGGGAGGAGGAGTGACAGTTTTCTCGCATACAGCAGACTAATAATGAATCATTGCAGGAAATAAAAAACTTGAATACACCGTTTGATGAAGTATGAGAAGACAGCAGTATTAAGAGATTCTACAGGCCTGCAGATCATTATTGGTAAAGGAAAGCTAAAGACAGGGCGTGCTCTGACAAAGTATCAGCCTGGTGCGTTTAATGACTTTTTAAGAACTTCATCTGAATATCCCATTGAGCCTAATGAGGGATACACCCTTTCTCCCCTCAGCTAAAGTCCTGTCTCTGTGGGAACAGACTGATAGCAGGTAGACTTTGCCCTGCAGGGGAACCAACATTACAGGAAGAGCAGCCAAGCAGATTTCTGGCCGTCACAGCAGAGGTAAGAGACATTATAATGGATTGGAGTTGTAATTAATTGATTTATGCAAAACAGTTTGAAGTCAAATGGCAATGGATCACATTTTGAGGGCTTGGAAAACACGAGGAGTACTTTTGAAGTGCTCTATTCATCATATCTCCCCAGCGATTGAACAGGACAGAGCCTGTGCACTGTGAACGGCGAAAAACTCACTTCACATAGGTCAAACTTTTGGAAATGTGTTGGAATAGGTTTTCACCCCGCTGTGTGCGTAACATTCATAACAGATTTTATGTTTGTCTGGAAACCAAAGGTACAAGAGTGAATGTGTGATTACAGGCGGGAGATTTTTTTCATTGATAGGTGACCCATGGATGGATGGATGGATGGATGGATGGATGGATGGATGGATAGATAGATAGATAGATATATAGATAGATAGATAGATAGATAGATAGATAGATAGATAGATAGATAGACAGACAGACAGACGGGTGGAGAGACGGTGAGATGGATAGATTGTCGATATGAAATAAACATAATCCGTTTGACCATTAAGTATACATGCAGGCTTAAGGCCAGGATTATGTGTGTTATTTGAGTCAGTACCTGAGTGATATATGATTTAGTTTATATTAATTTATGCATTCCATGCTGATATTTCCATTGATGAAAGATGCATGCGTTACAGTCACGACTTTACCTTGTCATTTTTCTTCCATGATTCCAACATTGTCAGAATGGCCCAAACTAACGGCAGCAATGACCATGGTCTCCCCCCTCCCCCACTCTACAACCCCCAAGATCCCCAGACCCCTTACTCTGGGGTGAGCTATGAGGTTAGTAAAAACAAAAAGCTCTAATGGCTGGCACGCAGATGTGTCAAAAGCGTCAGGAATGATGGAGTGATCTTAAAATAAGGCTCGTTCCTATTTACTCGCACAAGCTTAACCCGTTAATCTCTGGTACCAATGGGACCGTCTTCATCAACACTGGAATTTTAAACTCACATGCAATTCCCAAACTTTCCAACGATACCAAATATCTGTGTAAAATGCGTAACACGTGTAGAATAAAGAGAAGTTTAAGGGAAATTAAATAATACCATAGTTTAACAGGGAAAGGTTATAATAATCTAATTTAAGATTATGTTGTTCTGCTTTGTTCTGTGTTAGGTTGGGAAGGGGGCCATAGTGGTGGTGTCTCCTCCCGGTCCCTATGACAACACGGTTCACCCTGCGGGTCAAGCCGTCTACGACGAGCAGAGGTTTGGCGAAGCTCCGCCCGATTACGATCCAGGCTTAGAGGACGCCAACTGCTTCAGTGATGCCTCCATCAGACGAGGCAAGAGAGAGAGAGAGAGAGAGAGAGAAGTGTTTTTGTTTGAGTGGCTAAAGCTGAATTGTGATCAGCAATATTTAGTCTCTCAATTGGCGGTGCCATGTTTTTTTCCAATTGATTTGAAATTGAAAACTGTTCCTCGATCTGTGCTGCACAAAACAAAACGTTTAACATGTGAGGGTGAGATGTGAGCTGGTTTGAATACAGACACACTGTGCAGCGTCGTGCAGCATAAACAGCTTTACCTGCGTGACTGTCCTCCGTGCTGCAGCTCAGTGTTTGTCAGGATGACTGATTTTTTTTTTTTCTTGCCAACATCCCTGTTTGCCTACCCTCCTTTCTGCATGTCTGCCTCCTGTCTGTCTATCTAGCCATCAGTCTGACTTGTCTATCTGTCAGCTTATTCTTCCTCTCTGAGCAGGTTTCATAAGGAAAGTCTATCTGACCTTGATGATTCAGCTGCTGGTGACTGTCGGGATCATCTGCGCTTTTCTTTACTGGTGAGTCTCCATTACACGGGGGAATCCTCTCAAAGACACAAATCCACGTCGGGTGTCTTTTCATCCATCCACCTTTGGTGTAGTCTGTTAACACAAAGAACAGCGCACGTAAGGAGGAGGCTCGTTGTATTCATACAAACCGAACGTACAAAACAACAGCACTCCAATCATTCTAAATGTGTGAGGTGAGGCCGGATACAACAGAATAAAAGAGTCTTTCTGCCACATTATATTTTTGCCTCCTGTATTTTGAAAGCTTTATATGTTTTGTATAATGGATGCGGTAGAACAGTGTTGCTGCTACAGTAATTCCTTTTCATAAATTGTAGTCAGCTCCCATGTGCCCAATGCTCTGTCCTCTGTTAATATTTAATAAAATCATTCTGGTGCCTGTATCAAACAAACGGCGCCTCTATTAAACAGCCTCCCTCTGTCTCTCTTTCTTTGTTTCTTATTTAATTAAAGGCACGCTCTCAAGGAATGGACGTGGACCAACCCGTGGTTCAGCTACACTATGATGTAAGCAATCTCCCTCGGTCACAAACACTCATTGGATTGTCTTGACACCGCACATTTTCTTGTCGCGACCAGCTTGACCGACTGCAAATCCTTGGCTGGCAACTTGTCTAAATGGAAATGCCACCGCATGAAATTTAACAAAGTAAATCTAAAAGTGTCACAACACCCAGTTCTGATCCAAGAACCTGCCAGCTAGAATGCCCATAAATAATAAACTCAGTGGATCCACGTATCGAACGCAGTACTTTTCTTTTCTTTGTACTCTTGTGTATTTGCTATTTACAATACAACCCATATTCTTTGCGTAACAGGGCGGCGGTGATTGTGCTCATCATGGCCCTGGCCTGTTGCGACAACCTCCGTCGTCAAGTCCCCCTTAATTTCATCGCCCTGGGTTTGTTTGTGAGTATAGACAGCACCATCCAGGCATTGAATTAAACCGCCAGCACACCTGCTCTGTTTTACTGCAGTCACTGTTTTTTCTGTCTATTTACTCTCTCTCTCTCTCTCTCTCTCTCTCTCTCTCTCTCTTTCTCTCTCTCTTTCTCTCTTTCTCTCTCTCTCTCTCTCTCTCTCTCTCAGACGGTTGCAGAGGGCCTGATGCTCGGATCTGTTGCAGCGTAAGTGTTTATATCCACAGATAATTTTCCACCTGCTACCGGCTGATTCACAAAGGAGCAGGGAGGGAAAAGAATCCTCCGTCAATCCCAACCTGAGAGTTCCCTCAATGGCAGTAATGACACCGTCAACCCCAACACATGCTTAACAAATTAAAACATACGGTATATGTTGTCTGTCGATCTTCCTGCTTGCCAGAGGAGATGAATCAGATGCGTCAGAAACATTCACAGTAGAGGCGAGTGGGCGAGTGCATTGAAAAAAAACATTGAATTTAGTGGAGGCCAAGGCTGTGCTGTAGTTACACGTGGAAGTGGAAACTGCATGAAGTGCAGTTATACATTGTATACGATTATTTTTGGTGATATTTACTAAATTAGTGTCGAGGTAATAATAGGTGAAATTAATAAGAGTGAGTAGAGTGAGCAGGATTTTTATCGTTTTTATTATTTATTATTATTGAAGCAGTGGTGGCATCTCGGAGTGATTTTCTAGTTTTACTAATGCCCGGTTTTATTTTTGATCGCCTTTAGTGACAGTTTTCATCTTTATTTGGTAATAATAGAGCTCTTTAAAATGCTAATTTTAAAAATTTACACGGATAGGCCCCACACGACCCTGACTTGGATATAAATAATGGATGGATGAACATAGATCACCTTTTGATAGCCTGTTCTCAGATTTACAGTTTTTTTAATCAGATGGTGTATTATTCTTGAAGAAATTAAACAAAAAATATTGTAAAAAAAAATATGAATGTTTAAAAAAAACAACAACCCAGAACTGCCTCTGAACCTAAACTGGGCCCAATGGACCCGACAAAAACATGACCTCCTGTTTTCAGCTTTCGGTGCCTGTGTAAACAATAGGAAATGAATATAGGTTATCCATTATGCAGTGCTGCATCTAAAGGACGTCTGTGCCATCTCTCATTTTGAGACGGGCAATGCAGACTATTAAATGAAAAAAAAGTTCTCATGAGAAAGTAATGCTGCCCTTTGTGACTATAACAACATCTGGTGGTTGATGCATCTACTCTACCTGCTGATATGATAGATATGATGCTATAGGGTGCCTTTCCGACCGTGCATCAATATTTATGTGCGTGTATTTCCGTTCCAGGCTCTTTGAAGCCGAAGCCGTTCTGTGGGCTGTGGGGGCCACGGCGCTGGTGTCCTTCTCTATGAGCCTGTTTGCTATGCAGACGAAGGTAAGATCTGTCAAAGGAGTTTCCAATCCCATTAGAGGTAAACGTTCGTCACATATATTGAGGCGGGTGAATCTCAGTCTCATCTGTGCATTGTGGAGTGAGACTTCTCAGGCGGTGTTTGTTAAGCAGTGACCTGTAGAGAGGTTTTGCAGATAAAACCATGATTACTTGTAACATCTCTTGATCACCCACTGCTGCACCGTTGATACAAAATTGGTCTGTAACCTTTTATTGGTAAGCTCCCTCCTTTAGCCATTTTTGTCTGTCTCTTTATGCCATAAATGTCTAATAAAACTGAAATAAACTGTGAAAATTATCTTTTAAGGACCTTTTCAGGGGAAACTCTGTTAGAATGTTCCTCCGAGGAGATTTCTTTTTTTGGGGGTTTATTAAAAGATGAGACTGTAGTATAGTATGTAGTGTAATAATTGATCTGCGCGAGCATTTCTAGCTTGTCACACGGCTTACACCTGATACAGCTCATATGTTCAGACAAAATGTATGAGTTTAATTAAAAGCTGCTCTGCTTCCTCTGCACTACTCAGCGTGCACAAATGAGACGACATTTGGAGAATCACTTCATTGAAATTACACAGTCAGCGGTGTAAAAAATGAGAAGCGAAACGGAGGAAAATGTCTCAAATTGTGCTTAGAGACCCTCTTAGTTTGTCTTTAATGACGTTTTGCAAGTCAAATTACCTGAAAGACATCTACTTTTTATGTGTGCGTTACGGAGGAACATTTTATAGTTTTATAGGAGGGACTAACACAGAGATAAAAGTGACTTATAAACGTCATTCAGATTGGTTATCTTGTATATATAATTCATAGGTCAGCTCCTCCAATAATCTGTTAATGATTCCTAATAGTTGACGTCATTATGAACCCAATTTTAAACATGAAATTCATACTGGCCACTTAGACAACTACCAAACACATGAGCATACATATATAGAAGATTTTGTGAATTTAGTGGGAGGAGTGTGGAAAACCTTTGTGATATAATACGGTTAATATCCTGGGTAGTTTTCCCACCGTGTGCACATTCTGGCCTCCTGCAGAGGACGTTTAAGACCATCTAAAGGAATTAATAACCGAATACCATGTGTAAAGTGAAATGCAGACCTCTATAAATCTTTAAGACACGTGGGGCAAAAGGGCAGCTCGCCTGCTCTATGCACGTATTGCATCATGTTGATTAATTATCCCGTGTTTTCAGCCTTTAAATAAGTGTTTCCTTCTGTTTTGCAGACGCGTGTTAAACTCAAATATTCCTCCCCGATTTTATAATCCATGGTGATTCACAGCTGCAATGCAGAGGATCTTCAGCTCCCTCGTTTTCTGGCAATGATGACTGTAAATGAGAGGTTCTGTGTTTAGAGTTTCTGTTTGAAAAGCTCAACACATTCAATCTCTCTCTCTCTCTCTCTCTCTCTATTTCCCATCTCTTTAAACCAGTGGGACTTCACCGCAGCAAATGGGTGCATGTGGGCATTTGCCTGGACCCTGTTATCTTTCGCATTGCTTTGTGCAATCCTCCGATCGCAGGTAAATCGGCGTGCAGTTTCCTGCACTGTGAAAATGTTTTGAACTCTAGACAGGATGGCACGTCAGAGTTTTCATCCTCCAGGATTTTCTGGGTCTCACCGGTGTGCTGATGAGAGCATAAAGAGGAGACGGAGGCATTGATACGAGGCTTTTAAATGTACTCTGTTTTACCCATCTTTCCTGTCTTTCTGATTTTCCCTCCCATAGGTCAACCCCATAGATTCTGAACTGCCCTGAAAGCTTCTTTTTTGCCCTTTCACTCATCACATCAATCATATTGGTGTCCACATGTAAAATATTGTAATTAAGCCACCTTAGTGCCAAGTTCGACACAGCAATGTAGTCAAAGTTAAGCAGTCATTTTTATGAGCATCTGCGTTCTACAGTCCCTGGGTGTTACATACATGGTGCCTAAAATACCCATTTTATTAATTTTTTTGCAAATTAAGGCTTTCCAAATATGTCATGATATAATACCCCCTAAATTAATATCAGGACACGTGACCCTGTTTAGAGTTGTGGCTGAATTTCCATGTACACAAAGTCAATTCATCCTTTGAAAAAATAAAAAAAAGTAAATCAGCTCATTTTTAATCAGAAGATGTCCCTGTGCAGAGAAACCTGAATATTCCTGCCACAAATAACTGAAAGGTCAAACGTCTTATACAGTCTATGTGCGGAATGCTGTATCAGATTTTGTGTCCTTCTCTCTTTCAACAGTATCTTTACATCGTATACGCCTGTCTGGGAACCTTGGTCTTTTCTCTGGTAAGTGCTCGCATTTTCATGGGCACATTTTTAGGAAACAGGTTGAATAGAAACGAATCTTGATGAAAAGAGGCTTAATGTCAAGTGAGTTTACGCATTGTATGATCTGATCCCAAGGCCAAGCGAAGCAGTCTGCCTCCAGCGTCAGTCACAGTTGGTGTAATAAGAGAAACTCTGATGTACTTCTGCCCTTTAATTTCAATTATGCACAGCTTAACGGCGCTGGCTTGCGTTTTCACAGCCACCTCTCTGTGTGACTTTGGCAGTAACAGCAAATGTTGTGACCCACACTGTCTGCTGGTGGAACAAACTGCAGCTGCACGCAGAGCTCAACAGCCTGTCAGCAGCAAGTCACTGCTGCTTTTCACAATCACTTCCATGCTCTCTTCGCGTGCCCGGTCGGCTTACAACGATAAGAATGAGTTCGTTTTCTTTTGACATGATTCCTGTGAGTAACTCATCATCATATTCACACACACGCACATCTATAAAGGTTTGGCAATCATATCATACGCGTTGCAGTTCATGGTGACTGGACTGGAGGTTTGGAAATCAGCTGTTTGGCTCAGTGGTGGTGCGTTCGCTTGAAAATCCAGATGTCTTCTGGTTCGAGACCCGAGGGGATGTTCCCCTCTGCTGACACAAGTCTGTTTAGTGGGTTTGGGTCCCGGTGTTAACCACCATCCCTTTCTGTGTGGAGTTTGCGTGTTCTCCCTAGGTGCTCTGGTCCCCCCCACCACCCCAAAAAACATGTGTGTTAGACTAATTACTCCTGCCATTGCCACACTAGGTGGAGGGTCCGGAATTGGTCTCCAGGCGCTAGTGTGTGTGTATGTGTTTGTCTGTGTACGTGTGTGCTGCCCACTGCCCCTCCCCGTAATTAGGATGAGAGAAACAATTTCCCTACGGTACGGAGATCAATAAAGTACTGTTCTCTCTTTAAAGACGTTTCACCACTCTTCTAAGTTAACGCTTCAGTTCTGAGTCAGCTGTGTGTAGTAAATCGGCAATTGTTCTCAGTGAGCTGCTCATTTCTTGATCAGGTGTGACACACACTTTTCAGATCACGACAGACTCAACGTACAACTAAGTGACAAGGAATAGCAACAATGTAGTACAGACTGGCATTAATGCAGATGTGCGAGTGCGGCGTATACAAAATTAATAGGATTTTTCAGTTCACTGAATATACATGACACGCTGCAGAATTGGAGTCAGGAGAGTCTAAGGTGAGGAAATAGACATGGAGGTGGTACACTCCAGTAACATGGATTCACACTTACGTCTGATGCTCAGAATGAGCTGAAGTTGGGTGAAGAGTCAGTTGTGATGTTTACATGATGTTTAGATTAAAGCAATTTAATATTATAATCTAGTATAATCTAGGTTTTAATGTGTAACTGTATTGTACATCAAGCTCTAAACATTATCACCTCTCCTAACATCTCTACCCTGACAGCTTCCATTGCTAGGATACACCTGGCCTAGGGCAGAGTGTTCAAACCACTCACTCAAAGCTATAGAGGCTACACACACTTTCATAATTAGAGTTGTTGTTGAACATTATGAATCTTTTGTCTTCCCTCAGTACCTGGTGTTTGACACTCAGCTCATCCTGGGTGGAAAACACAGGAAATATGAGGTTTCACCTGAGGAGTACATTTTTGCTGCTCTCAACCTGTATTTGGACATCGTCTCCCTGTTCCTCATCCTGCTGCAGCTCATTGGACTCTGCCGCTGATGCTGAATCTCCATCACAGGCCTTAAAAAAAGCAATACCGAAGGACATTAAAACACTACCAATTCAACTCACGCTGACCCAGGTGTGAATAAGGATCCAAATGTTGTCTACCGTGAATCTTAGTAGAATGGGCACACCACAGAGAGGAGGTGTGTGTATACATGCAAATCAGACTGACGCCAGTAAACTATTTTTACCTAAACACCTCCAAACCTTAGAGTAAGCTTGTGTAATGCAACGATTTGCTTTCCTAAACATGGGGTTTTCACATAATGTATTTAGGGGACAAAAATAACCAATAATAATAGAAAATTTGATTATTATCAGAATTGACCACTTAATGTGCAATGTACATACATAATAAAACTCAACACATATTTTATTGGCATCACACGTCAAACATTTTTCAAATAAAGAGGGAATGTATCAAGTATAGACTATGAAAAGTGCAAATAGCTTTTCAAGGATTAGTTGCTTTACAATAGAAAATCTCAATTGAGTTACAAAATGTTATGTTAAACAAATCACCTGGACATAAGAAGTGAAATAAAAAGGAAATGACTTGTATCCATTTCATGCACAGCATACTGTTACAGAAGAGGGATAAAACACATTATCGTCTCGGCTTAATCCATCAACATTAATCATATCCAACATTAGTTCCACTAAGCATATGGCACTCACATACACAACTTCAAGACACATTTCATAGCAATCTGTATCCGACTAGGTTTAATGTGGCTTTATGATCTGCTAGATTACAACGATAACTTAACAGTCGGACATTAGTCTGTACAAAACATGACTTACTCTTTACAGTCAAATACTGTACTTTGAGGGCACATATTTGTTGTTCGGAATCAATTCTATCTTGTGGAACATTTTGAGGATTGATTATTTATTTCAAAAAGTAACTTCATATTGCAACTTTCCTCATTTTTGAGCGTCTTCAGGTTAGATACATTGACACCCACAGTAGGTCAACCATCATTTTAAAGTCAATATAATGGTTTCAGTTTCTAAACCATAGAGATGCCAAGTGTATCAATAGGAGCAAGAAGCCCCACTGCACAAAAACAAACAAACAAACCCTTTTTTACTCTTTGCGAATAAGTTTTCCAAGTCAATCAGCTATAATCCGTGACTAAATTATATTTGTGTTATTTGTGATAAAACAGAAGAATACATAAAAATGGTGCTACAAATATTTTAAAGGACAAAGGTGAGCAACCGGTATAACTTTTTTCTTCTTGTGAGAGAAATTACTTAAGGTAACAGGTGTTTATCTTGTTTACGGCATAAATACCGTAATAAAGTCAAAATCAATCAAAAAATGCGTCAAAAATAAATAATGGTGATGGACATAAAGGCACTGTGACTCTATCTGTGTAGAGAACTGTTAGAAAGACATGGACGCCCCATGTGTCTACGCTGAAATACACATTCATGTTTTCTCCATGCTTTACCCAGCAGTTTTGGAAATCTGCAGAGCTCTACCAAGTATTCATTTATATAACAAAAGGACCCAGTGACCAATTTAGTGGCTTAGGCTTGATTACGTAGTTGATAAGTCTTAAAGTGATTGCCTGATTAACTATTACCTGAGAGAGAAAGATAGAGAGAGCTGTCCTGTTCACCACGTTCTTTTTCATCTCACCTAGAAGTCACACTAGGAACCACCGTTTCTGTTGTATTTGTCTGGTTTGGATTCAGAAACACTTCCACTTGCTGAAACAGAGGCTTGAGCCGCATTTACTTTTTGTCTTGACGCAATATCAAAAGGTGTTAATATTACAGTTGAATTAACAGCCATTTTCTGAATATTACTGGCCTGCATTGATCTGGCCTGGGCCCCCTTAAGCATGTAGAAACAATCATACATAAGCATTCCGCCACCTGTCGACTATGGCGTGGACAGTTATAACTGTGTCCTCAGACAAATAATTGATAGATTGCTCGCAGTAAAACTGTAAAAGATATCAAGATCACCTAAAGTTCCTTGGAGACATTGGATGGAAGGAAGGAAGGAAGGAAAGAAAGAAAAGAAAGAAACTGCCGGAGGGCTGCTGAGTGTTGATTGTGAAATCTAATGCAGTTAACTATAACAAAGAAATCAAATCTTCACAACAGTCTTACATCTCTAAAAATGATAAATGATAATCAAAATAATGCTCAATTTCCATCCACCACAATTGATAAATGACTAAATCCCACCAGTTCGGTCCCTGGCGATCTTCTGTCTTAAAAAAAATGTGACAAGGTTGCCATTTTCTTTCAAGAAAAAAACAAAAAACTTTCAACATTAGAGATAATATATGAATCCCACGTGGTGACAAATCTGGTTTCTGCCTTCGCTCGCATCAATCTACCACACTGTAATTTGTCACCTAATACCTCCCATCATGATCTTGATGAGGTTACAGCATCTTAAATCTTCCACAGGTTCACTCGACCCTATTCCTACAAAGCCGTTCGAGCATGTATTTCACTTCCTATTTAATGGTGTACTCAATATTGTTAATAGTTCTTCTCTATCAAGGGCTTTCACCTTTTCTCTCATTATCATATCCAAGCTGAAAAAGAGCAACTTGATCCATCCCAGCAATTACAATTCAATCTCAAAACTCCCTTTTATCATAAGCGACTGCATGACTACTAATCACTCCACAACGTATGATTTCTATCAATGTTGATATAGAGCCAACCATATACTGAAACGGCCCTCATCAGAGTAATTAATGATCTAAAGATTAACACCATGACATTATAATTAATAGACTTGAAAATTATGTGGTTCCGTCTTGTCATTTATTCCACTGGTTTTCTTCCTATCTAACAGGAAAAACTTACTCTGTCTCTTGGTGATTTTACATCTAATGAATTTAATATTTCCTGTGGTGTACAACAAGGGTCTGTTCTTGGTCCACTACTCTTCAATACACATTCTCACTTTCTACCATCACACAGAAGCACAATGTATGAAGTGTCTTAATGACTACTAGATGGCTCAAAATTTGTTGCAGCTCAACAAAGGCAAGACTGAAAACTGAGTAGATGTTAAAACTCAAGATGCAGTTCCTATTCCAATTTGGTCTCTACCTCTGAAACCTATAGAGTAGCTAAGGAACATTGATATTATCAGTCTGACACTGACTTCATATCCATACATTCATCTCCATCTCCATCAACAGATTAGACTACTGCAATGGCCTTTATGTGGGACATCCCAGAAAGAGCACAGAAGGGCTCCTGCTCCTTCAAAATGCTGCAGCGGCAGATTGCTCACTGCGACAAGAAAAGCTGAACAAAGTATTCAATATGAAAAATAATTTACTTTAAAGTACTAGTTATTGTCTATAAACCTGTTAATGGGTTAGCTCCTGATTGCATCTTTGACCTGCTCATTAACTTCAATCAAATCTCTCGGATTACCAAATGCTGTTCTCCTGAATTAAATGGAAAACTAGTGGGGCATGTAGGCACTATGTGGGGATATATATATATTTATATACTGTGCAAAAGTTCTAGGCACCTTTGATGTTTTAAAAAAAAAAGACATTTGTCTTAATGCCATAACAGAGGCATTTGATCGGTCGCAAACTTATTCTCAGCATGACAAAGACAGCATGTAGCCAAAGTGATGAATAACTATCTTCAGGGAAAAGAATAACGAGGAGTCCTGCAACAGATGGTCTCCCTGAGCCCTCATCTCAACATCATTGAGTCAGATTGGAATAACATGAAGATACAACAGCAATTCCAAAATCTACAGAGGTTCTGTGGCAAGTTCACTAACATGCTTGGAACCACCTACCTTAAACAAATGAGAAAAAGGAGAATTGGCGGGCATACGAAATATTGATTTGATTTTTTTTCTGTTGCACTACATGAAGTTAATTGATCGATAATTATTTTTGTGAGCATCCTCACTTTACAGCATTCTTCAAAAGTACCTAAAGGTTTTGCACAGTACTAATATGTAATTATATATATATATATATCCATACCCCCTTTGTGAAGCACAATGCGTTTATTTTGTATAAAATGTGTTCTATACATAAATGGGATGGGTGTGTTAGTGTTTTTTAGACACTCCACCCTCAGCTACAGAAGAAACACTTTAAGTCTTTTAACTTTAAGGAAAGCTACAAGGAATTCGGTAAATGTGGGTGTGAACCGAATGAAAATTCAGCAGCTTTTGTTGCTTTAGAAACTCACTAAGTATTTCCCATTGAAAGTGCCTTTGGATTGAGTCCTTCAGATGAAACATCATTGTCAAGTACATTTTGAAATGTTTTGAGCTGGCTGCCCACTTTCATTTGAATAATTCATGGGAATGATTGTGTGTGAATGTTTCACAAAGTAAGTATGCAACCACTATGGGCTGAAACTACAAATTTACACAGCAGATTGCAGCTTTCAGTGAGAAAGTATCACTCAGCTGATATTTCAAATAAAATATGGCCCTTTGACCGAAAAATTTCACATTGATGCTTAGCTGGGTCAATGAAATTGTAAAAACTAGGCACAATTTGCTTTGAAGAATCCACTTGGTGAATGCAAACTGTGCTTTTGTTAGTCAGTGTTTGGCACCTATAAAGTATGCAGATGTGGACAGGAGCGAGACATTTTTCTCAACCTGTGCTCTATGGATCACATACTGGAACAAATATTAATTTGTTCACGCTGCACAGTTGAAAAAAATTCCTTCAGACCTGATCCAAAAATATACAGTAGGCTTTTATTCCAGTGGAAAAAATATATATACCTGCATATGTAGTATGCTAAATTTCAAATCTATAATAATTTCAGGAAAAATGTTTATATTTCTATCTACAGAGAATTCATTTTCGGGAACATATCCTTGGAAACTTATCAATTGAAGTTTCTCCTTCAGTTAGTGCTTTCGTTCCAGCAGGGGAGGTGAGGGGGTTTAACAGTACAGTAAATACAGGAAACTGCTCTGACTGCAAATATAGGCAAACTGTCTGCACTAAAGCTACAAGTCTAAATACGTATTCCCCCTTTTCCAACCAGCTGACTCATTCTTCATTCTGTGTACATTCAATCTGAACAAGCAGTCACTATACGTACATATTACTCACATCTACAGTGGTTTTGGCCTTCCAAAAAAGTTCCTTCAATCAGGTCACACCAAGTGCACTTGCTCCTCCCACTCAGAGGAGCTGGTACTGGGTAACTGGTCAGACACAGAGTCACATTGTTGAGTGTCTATATGGCAGACCTTAGCTTCTTCTCGCTCAGCATGACCGCCTCTTGCGTCACGCGTGGCTGTGTAAGGTAGTGACACAGTGCCAAGATCTAACTGATTGGGCCTCTCAGTGACACCACACTCCTTTTCCTCAATCTCGCTCAGTCTCTGAGAGCAAAAGCTGACATCTGCCATTACTTCCTGGGTTTTCTTACTTTCAGGTAGGATCATGGTTCCTGCCTTCTCTTCATCCTGCATACACCCACCTACTCCTGCATGGAGTACATCCAGATCTATATCTGTGTCGCTTGAAGTTGAGGGGACGAGGGTGATACCTTGAGGATTCATGTCATGGAACCAAGCCATGATATTGCCCAGCAGGTTAGCATTTGCTACTGCTGCAGAGGAGGAGGACTGGTCATGGCTGCCGCATGTGGTTGAGTCGATTGTGTCACTGGACGAGGAGAAGAGACCTGTTGATGAGTTCCTGCCGCCAGGAGCCACCGGTATCGGCACAGAGGCCCCATAGTGCTGAGATGGGAGAGTAGGACCACCAGCAGCAACAGCATATTGGTTAGTAATGTTGACATTCCCAAGTCGAGCCAAGTTGTCTCCAAGCTCCAGCAGTTCTGAGCTGCTTAGTGCAGCTCTGGGGAGGAAGTCCACATTGGAACCACTCTGTTCGAGCCTTGAGGGCAGAGAGGTGCCAATGGCACCAAGCAATGGATCATTGGCAACCACCTCGTGGCTGGTCGCCATCCCTATCATCCCTGAATCCTGGAGTGACAGCTGAATGGCCAGTAAAATGTTAGGGTCATCATCATCCAAAGAGCCAAGAGCCTGTAACAGAACACATAAAAAATAGGAGCATTTTACTTTTCAGTATATTATTATTTACAATAATTTACAACTTGATGAGGTTTACAATAAATATCAAGAGAGGAGGAATGAATCAGAGGAAAGTTCCTCTTGGTTGAAATGGCTACGCCAGAAAACTATACTGAAAGAAGGCATACTGACTGATACCCACTTTCAACACAATTTCAAGGCATTTTGTTTGAAACAAATAGTTCCAAAGGTCTGTGAGATGGGTATCGTAACTCACCATCAGATGACGTTGCCTAAGTCCAACTCCAAGATCCTGTGTGTCTTTAGTAGAAAAAAAAAACAAAAAAAACACACAAACTAATAGCAGTAGGCTTTAAATAAAAATGCGGCACTTCAATTGCAATGAAACTCACTACAGAAATACTGAACTGCATTTAGGAAAGTATTTTTTGTAGAACCATTCAAATTGGTATGTTATTCGAAAGAAAATTGCATTTCATGGCATTTGTTATGCTTGAACAAAAAGTTCATTAAGAACTTTTTGCTCAAGCATAACTGATAGTTGTGTCCCGTACGATTTAAAATTAAAATCTTTATACATTATGTTTTTTTAACAAGAGAGGTTTGGGCTGGGGCAGCAACTATTTGTGGAGACTTTTGTATGTAATATTGGCCTATACATATTAAATTCATGTGATCAGACACTAAGACCTCTTAAATCGCTGAAAAATAAATAGAGAAAACACTGATGGGATAGGCTCCAGCCCTAGTGCGACCCTGATACAGATAAGCGGTATGGATAATGGAGAGTACTGAGTGTACAGTAAAATACCTAAAGTGCTGTCGCTGGGGTCATCAGGGTCAGGTGTGTTGCTACGGAGACTGGACATATCGCCTCGTCTCCGTTGTCTATGTCTCCGTCTGTACTGAAACTCTGCGTACTCCTTCAAAGCAATAAAACAAACCAACTTATAGACAATACGTTACCACCAACAATGGTAAGTTGATACTCTTTTCCACCACAATCAACACATTGCTTTCTAAAAATGGTCACCTGGCTACAGCTGCATAGTTTTCTAAACTTTGATTGCAGGGCGCCTCAAAGGCAAAATGACACTTAAAAGCCAAATTTCAAAATCATTTTAAAACACATGATTTGCCCTACTACACTGTGCTTCATTGAAAGTGAGCTCATTGTTTGACTGTCACTGGCAAGCTTGTTTATCAACTAAAAAATGCGATCTGGCTCTATAATCTTGTCGTCACCTATAATTTGGCTGTAGGTAAATCATATTGAATTTGTGTCTGCATACCAGCACCTGAGGAAATAGAGTTTTCCAAAGGCCATCTGATCACAGACATGTAATCAAAAGTCTTTCACCTAAAGTCTGTCTTTCATGTTTCTCCAGCTCTAAAAATATCTCAATATAAATTGATGTGCAGTCATTGTAGTAGCTATTTAAGGGACCATCTGTGGATGAGGCTGTGAGGCAGCCATCAGACTTTGAGTGTTAGTCTGCTGTTCCCAATAACTACTGCAGCTGAAAGACAGGGGCTCTTCATTAGAGAAGAAAAATGAAACCCCATTTTCTCCAAGTGGTTTGGTATTTAGCATTTGGTGTTAGCCATAAACCCTCTCATAGATACACATGCACAAATTAAGGGCTGTTGATGATGAGACACTTTCAAGTGTATTTGTAATTCTGCATTACAAATAGCAATGTGTCATGAGCATTTTCACCTGAATTTACATTGATCATTTTGTACTGTGTTCCTACCGTATCAAATCTGTTCTCTTAATTTGAGTACTGCGCAAATACTAAACCACAGAAATGGTTCAGGGTTGTCATTTAAGAGCCAAGACACAGATACTATTTCACCCACAGCATTACATCCAAGTCAGACCAACCGACCAACAAAATGAAATTGATCTATTCTTGGTGCATTTACATCTATCTTGTGTGTGCACCAAACAAATAAACCAAAAATCTGAGGTTTCTATCCGCTTCCAAGTGAATCCCAGTTCATTTTCTTGCAAATGAAAACCCATTTTTACCATGGCCCAGAGCCATGCTTGAAGGCTCAATCCGAGAGAGTGAACATTGTAAACAGGAAATATACAGTAAGTCCAACTGCCAAAATGAGCCGGAGGTTCACTTGGAATTAAAAAGAAAACAGGGTCTACTCATCTGATGACAGAACTCGCAACAGACAGAAGAATGGGCAAAATAAGATTTTAGAGAACTGCCAAACAATACTGCATCCCTTTGTGAACGCTTCAGCAAAGCTACATTAAAATCTCAGACAAAGTAGTATTTTCAGGGACAAAAAGAAAAATTCCCATATAGTGCTAGCAATTCAGGGGTGAAAACTGAATTTCACACTAGTTCGATTTCAACAAACACACTAAATAGAACATCAAAGAGGAATAGAGGCGCAAGAAGCCTTCACAGTGGTGAAGGATTTGATGTTAGAAACCCCATGATCGAAAAGCTGGCTGGTGTCCAATTGTAAAACAAATCACAGTATCAACCAATTACAGAGCAGTTCTTAACTGCCCCCGACGATGCATATTATTTTCTAGCACTGAACAGAGGTAAGAGGATCATGTAGAAAAAGATCACGGTTTTCTTGCCAACTACGTCAATATTTATGATTTTATGTTACATGTTTGGAGGAACATAACATTTGACATTTTAAAAAGATGGGAACACATTTGAGAACTTGCTTGCTTGCTTTCTCTGATGAGGGCTTGTGGATCAATTCAAGTGCACTTGCTTGGCAGCTTGTTAATGGGTCCGAATTGGGTGTTGGGTACAACACTAACACACAAATGTTCAGATGATAAAGCAATCAATCATTCAGCAGCACCTGTTGTTAAGCAAATGCCAAAATCTGTGCTGCGGTGTTTGACGTAGTTCATGCGTCACTGTGCCTGATGCTGAGCAGGTATAGGATGAGTAGAGTCTCAGATACTGAAAATATTAGATTCAACTTTACCGAATTATTACACCATTAGAAGGCAAAGAAATGATGAAATCATTAGATAGTCGCCATTTTAATGACGATTAGTGCTCAGTAAAAACATCTGTAACTGAAGTGCAATGATGGGGAGCAGCCTGGTTGCGTGTTTGACAGAATTTTTCCAACTCGGTGCCCAGGGAAAGCTGAACCATCTGGCACACCCAAATGTGTTGAACTAAGTGACAATCATTTGGGTCAACATGTTTTGGTTCACAGCCAAAGTCACATCAGCAATCTTCCTGCAATTACATAGATCCATACGTATTGAAATAAAGCACACTATTAACAGATAAAATGACCAATCACTGAGGTTGAAGTACACTGATTAAACTCTCGCTGTTTCCAAGCTGTCAGTGTGGTTTTCCTGCACAGTACCTAATGTGTGTTAAGTCTGCAGTTTCAATGTAAGGACATTTATGACTCATAGCCTACCTCAGGTGATGCGAAGCCCAAATATTCCCAGTCCCAAGTCCCACCAGCAAAACTGCAGATAATAGAGAGATGAACATTGCAAATATAAGCATGAGATTAACACTTAGCATTAGTTTACAGATAACTTAGGTCAACACTTATAGTGAGCTATATTACCTGCGTCTCGGGGCCTCAGGGGAGTCATTTGGAGCCACTCCCCTTGCTACCGATGCCAGGAACTCCTGCCTCTTCTGTTGTACTAGGCAAGCAGCACGGATGATCTTATGACGTGGTGTACGCAGATAAGGCCGGTTAACTTTTTGCGCTAAATCTTCTGTGACCATCTCCAGGTCCGTCTAAGGGAAAAAAGAAAGCTGGCTAACAGATTCAAAAACAGTAGTGACCCAGGTGTACTAAAACAGTTTCAAAATTAAATATTATTTATCCCATAGTGTAATTTGGGGATCCCCCACTGGCATATTTCAGGGACAAGGGCTATGTTTCCTTATTGTACTAACTATAAATTGACCACTTTTGGGGTAATTGTATGCTGTATATCAACTTTTAAAGAATTACAAAAGGTGTCAATATTTAGTCAAACCTGAGAGCCCTGGGCATTCACTTTACTGTATTTAAAAGTAGTAAAAATATCTGTATGTATTGCTATAACATAAAAGACAGTCGTTAAGTGCATGCTGTTTCTGTAATGACCCCCATAATAATTCCAAACTAATTATTTAACAAAACGCTCTCAGATGTGTAGTAATAAGTATGGCAGATTGTGAAGTTCATGAGGTGAAAAGCTTTAGCTCCTTAGCTCTAAAGGACCATATAAGATTGGCTGCTGTGAACATTTGTGTGTAAAGAGGACTATGAGATAAAAGGACTGGAACCTGCATAAGTTCGTAGATCTCTTTCTTTGTACTTTTGGGCTCCAGAAAGAAGCCATAAGGATAAGAGCACTTGAGGATGCGGCGAGTCTTTAGTAGTTCTAAGACCGCATCTTCAATGAATGTAGTGTCAGGTGGGCCTCCTTCCCCTAAGCAAGAGAAGAGAGATAAACACAAAAATTATGAGGAACAGATCAAAGTCAGAAAACCAAAATCAATACCTGTAATAAGGGTTGGAGAGTGGGGGCTAGGTATGGTGATAGGTTGGAGCGAAAGTGTTTCTTAGTATTGATCATTCCAGATTGGGTCATTACCCGAAAAGGATATCATACATTATTTACTTTTCATTCTGAAGACATGATCCTGATTTACGAATGACACCACTGGGATCATCGGAATGTATGGATATTTAAAAATTACTGTTGTACTTCAGAAACAGGCGATAAATATGCTGCTCATTTCCGTACATGTGCCCTTTAAACAGCACTAGAAAAAGTGCATTGATATCTTGTTGAATAATAACTAAAGCCTGCTGCTGTTAAGAGTCCTCTTTTCTCTTTCTTGCCTGCTAGCAAAATCTTATACCTGAACATTAAGATGTGTCCAAATGTGTAAAGATTGAGACTGTTGTGGCAGACAGTGCACTCACTTCCACTGAGGGCTCGACTTAGCTGTTCCATCTTCTCTTTGGCCGTTTTCAAGAGTCGCTGCTCCAGCTATTGTGGTGATGACAAAATATGTCAAGTTTCACTGTTCAGCAAAAAAGTCCTGAAAAGTCAGCCAACTAAACATGCTAAAGGGTTGTTAGTAAACGAGGCGATATAAATTAACAAGGTAGTAGACTTTTCTAACCAACCGTATTTGCCGTATGATGCTGTCACAATTACAAAACCAAAAAAGAATATCATCAATAATTATTTGTAGCAAGGCTCAAAATGGTCTACTGTTTAAGAATTTATTGCATTAACGAAGCCCATTGCGAGACTGAATACCTCTGCTTTGCACCTATTTAAACGTGTACATCGAGTACAGTATACGGACTGCTTCAACTACGGTACCTCATAGCTGGTGGTACACTATGCAAATAAAATATTACTGGAATTCAACAACTGTCTTATTTACCTGATAACTGTGCTCATGGTTCTTGAAACGTGTGTAGTAGTGCATAAAACGGTCGAGTTCCTGAAAGCTCTTGTGCTTCTTCTCTGCCTGCAAAACAATGAACCAGTTAATAAACAGCAGAGCACATTGCTTGGCCCACAGACTTGTTGATTTAGGTTGAGACCAGTTATAAGTAAGCAAGTAGTGCCAATAGTAAAAACTGTACTTGTGAGTCAGAGGTATCAAGTGAACCAGCGCTACTGCATTATGTGTGTGTAATTTTATCAGATATATTTCTCAGTGGCTGTTAATAGGTTTAGATACATGAAAATAAATATATTAATATAATATATAAGCATGTGCACCTCTTCGGTCATCTCCTTTGACTGCTCTTCCACCTGTTGGATGACCTCATAGCGGGTGCATCGGTAGTAGCCTCCTGTTGATGAACTGTGCTTCTTCCATTCTTCTAGACAGATCCAGCAGAAGTCATATTTACACTACAAAGAGAGGATGGAAATATAAAATGTTCTTAAATCTGCTTTGGTCAGCCATCACATCAAAACTTATGGAATGGCTATGCTTCGGTCATTTACACAATATTACATAGTACAGATAGGAAATGTCTCCTGACAAAATTAAAAAAGAACATTCACCACTATCAGATCATAGATGGTAACATACATTCCTTTTCAAATGATTATCTTAACATTGACATTAACATTGACTCAACCAACTACTAGCACTATTAGGCAGCGGTCAGGTTTTAAAGTATTAGGAAGGCATAAATTCAAACAGTTTCCAGTAAATCTGGGCATGTAATGAAGAAAGAGATTATTGCACTTCACCCAGTTCTGGTGCTGAAAAAAGATAATTATTTATAGCTCTTTACAAATAGGTGGATTTATGTGTATGCCTGAGGATTTATATGAAAGCAATTAAAATGAGGAGTCAAAGATATCTCAAGATGTCCTACTATGAGTTCCTTCAACTGTAATTCAGAACTCAAGAGCTATTCTTTTTCTAGAATCATCATTACTGTTTCACAAATGACAGGGTTTAAAAGCAAATACAAGCAGTTGTCTAAACCTAGTGGTGGAATCTTCATAGCCTGCTGCCACTAGAAGGCACTCAGACTGCATTTTAAATCAGCAACTCCCACTGGATATTGTAGGACAACAAAACACTACAAACATGCCAATCCATCACTTATTTGGCTGTAAGTGATTTCTGTTCCCATGTCACAAGTACTTGCGTGTGTGACAAGTTAGTAAGCTGTGAAAACACAAAGCCCTAGACTGAGGCCTCTGCTTTCCTCGAAAAAATATACTTACACAACACTTGAACAGATCAATACAAAACAAAACTGAGTAGGAGGGGGGATGAATGAAGAGGACAAAACAGAAAAAGGCAATCAGCATGATTACCTGCACTCAATATTCCTAATTATTTCTCCATACTACAGTGTGAGGCAGCTTTCAGTCATCTGTTCTCTCATGTTTAAATGGCGTGTTGCATAATTGCTGCATAAGAAGAGTCTCTCCATTGAGGAAATGCATGCAGAGATAGCATTTGCCAATTGTGATACACAACAGAATAATTTCATTTGCAGTCACATAATCTTGTAATGTTACTCAGAGTAAACATATTTCAATTTGTGCCAATTTAATTTGCATTGACATTTGAGAAAAGCCACAGTATTGTGTTACAGTCCATGTAAATGTATTGACTGTGAAATAGACAAAAGATTAAATAAGACAACAGAGCAGAGGGTGAGATATGGCGGTAAAAAGAGAAAGAAATGTTCCTTCGCAACACTAAGTCCCATGTTTCCAAGCAACAAGGCTAAAGTAATTTCTTAGCAGGTAATAACAGGTCAAGAGGCTGAACCCTTTGTGGCCTCTCAGCTTGTGAATGCTCCTCCATTCCTCCCAAAATAATCTCCATCTCAAGCTAACCTATTTAACCAGTACAGGGACAGCAACAAAGCAGTTACAGAGACAACAGGAACGAAGCCTTATCATTGCACTGTTCTGTTTGCTGAGCTTGGTCTGCCCTCCAGTGACAGTGGCAGTGAAAGAGACATATTCAGAAAACACGATTCAACGTCTCTCACACACCCTCTCCCTAGAGAGTCTGTTCAATTCTGTACAATTTTGATCACCTCTGTATCTCTCACTCTTTCGCACATCTCGGTCAGTAAGATAATTAAATACAGACAGAAATACAGCAACTGACTTACTGACTGCCCAGCCCTTGGATGGATTGTTGATATGATGGTACTAATGTAAAATAATAAACCCCTTGAGCAGTCTAGCATTAAAACATAATTTTTCACATTAGATAATGAAAAGCCTAATGTAGATTTGTAATAGAACTCAATCTCATGTAATTCAACCAAGATAGGTTTGATTTCAAGGGCCAAAAAATAAATAAAATCCTGTGTCTTTGACGAGTAGGACTGTGAAACTGGCATGAAAGACTGAAACAGTCACACAGCTGCGTCTTTCATTCTTTCATTACAAGCGTCAGTGTCTATACTTTACTGTGAATGATGTCATTGCTCTGCTGTCTGATGTCAGAGCATGGGCGCAAGAGTGAGACACGGAAGTGCGCGCAAAGGAAAGACAAAGAGTGAGAAACAGAGTGCACACTAACACTACTAGCAAAAACCTCATCATTTGATTCAATTGAATTTGATTACTGGGCCCAGAAATACGAATGGTAGGGCAAATTCTGCCCTCCCTCTTCCTAAATCACGCAAATTATAAGCATATAGAAAAATTGGAGCCAGCAAGTTGACTTGGTACATTGGTACAAGTCACATTCTGGAGGCCTGCCAATAGATTTTAACAGTATTTTCAAAGGCCAGTCTCCTGTAAATAAGGGGATTATATGTGTATGTGCGGCATCATACATATTAACTTATGTTATATATTACCTACAGGTTGTAGTTTTATCATTTGCACATTTAATGCCACAATGTCCCTGTGAAACTGGAGATGAAATCCCCAAAAATCTATTTCATCAAGTAAATCATGAAATGAGTCACTCTATTATACACCGCAGTAACAATTGAAGTGTGTGTGTGTGTGTGTGTGTGAGAACTATCACAGCATACGTTACCTTAGCACACTGCATATGGTTGCAACCTTCATTTTTCTGGATTGGGGACTTGCAATTGGCGCAGGGTTTGGAGTTAGTGAGCAACCATAAGCAGTTGGCTGCATCCTCATACGCTTCGCTCACACCAGCCACTTCAGTGATGGTGGTGGGAGGGTTAAACAATGAAAGCATAATGAGACACAATGAGAATGACTATTACCACCGCTTCTACGCAGACCCATTGCATTCAGTAAGAAATTGTCCTTCCTGACTAATGTGGATTGCATATATTTTGCTAATGTTTCCCAAGGTGCTCGTGCACCCACCCAAGAGAATCTTTGGAAATTGAAAGGAAGGTAGTTTCAAAACAAAATAATTGGTTTTATCTCTCACCGTCACATATACAAAGTGACACTAAGAAAAGATTTGGGGGCATAGTAGAATGCCAGTCCAATTACTGCTTCCAAACATTGCAGAATTTCATCTGTGGGTTGTTGATTTAAATTCAAAATGTATCATTAGCAGGTTGTCTTAGTGCTAAACTGTTTTGTTTGAGCACCAGGTAGGTTATCCTGTCTTTTAAGTTTACCTCCACGCCGAGTAACCCAGAGTAATTTCGTTATGCGTATGCATAATGACAATAAAGAATTCTTCTTCTTCTGAAATGAATCACTCCATTACATCTAAAAAAATTCAAGTAAATCAGGCCATAATGCAGTTAACAAAGTTTCACTTTTGCAATAATGTTCCAGTAGTCAGATCAGTCTAAGTTTGTGACTATCAAAAAGATTGAGGAAACCGAAGTGAATGTAGATTTTAAAACTTTTATAGACGGTAATGAAAAGATGTCTTTGTGGCTTAACAATGTAAATTAATGTTATCATAAGGTATACAGGCTCAGCTACATCTTTCTTTGTCTGAAACATCCAAACTTGAGACATTGATATAAATTTATGTAATTAAAACCAATACTCACATTCCTCAGGTCTCATCTCAGTAACTTTTTGCAGCCACATCTTCCAGGTCTCACAGTCACAAGGTTCATGGGCTTCTCCTTGGCACTCCCTGGAGTATAAACAAACAGCCATGCAAAGACATAAAAAAAGAGAGGAATGAAACAGACAAGCAAAATGACATAGACAAGAAACAGAGATAAAACAGAGCAACAAACCAAAAGACAATTAAGAAAAACTGAAAAACAGGGAAATATAGGAATGCACAGAGAGGCAGATAAAGTAGATGGAGAGACTCATAAACGCTGACAGGTTTCCTTAGCTTACATCACAGACTATTTAAAGCTGCCATTTCTAAATGAAAGTACTGTAAATTGTAAACAAAACTGCTGCTGTCAAAACCACCAACCAGCATGAATTGGTCACGTCTGCCTTTCAGCCAGTTGTCTTCCAATTTCAAAAGAAATATTAAAGTTGGGCCAGTGTGTTACATCCAAATCTATTACCAAATCTCATGTCAACTACACTCTTGAGTGGACCTGACAGCTGAACCAATGGCCACTTTCAAAAACCATGAAGCAAGATGAGGTTCAGTGATGTGTGTGGTATTGGTGGAGATCACAATTTGATGGAGGGGGATTTGGGGAGGCAAAGACAGAAGGTGGAGGACTACAGGGTATCTAGGCTTTCTCTGCCACTGAACATGCTGCGCAACTGGCAAACAGAGGAAGAACATTATTGGTAACAAGTAGGTGAACAGAAAAATACATGGGACAGACATAATAAACAACACAAGTAAAAATATTTTATATATTATATACACTGGCATTTGGCATGCTGTCTTTTTATAAGTGTATTTTAAATCTTGATTCATTATTTTTAATTTGTTATGCTTTTATCCAATTAAAAATTCCTATTATAATGGCTGTAATGGTTACATTTTCCATCTCCTTGTTTTATTTGATTGTTGATCATCTGTTTTTTTCCTCAATAATTTTTTCTCAGAAAGCTCTTTGACTTATATCCATATTAGGAAAAGCCACAGTGCTACATAAATGCAATCTTATTGTTTGATACAATTGCACATTATGTATATTCTCTCACACTCTCACACACACACACACACCAATTACAATTTCAAATTGAAACATTTCAATGTAAACAAACACATACTGTGATGTCAGCGTGGTTGGGCATAGTCTGACGTGTGTAGTAGTGATTCTTGTGGGGGATTAGGAGAGCTGCATCCAATTTGTTAATCATGCTCTAGCCTTTTTATCCTGTGTTGCTGTGAGACAGATAAATGTTAAGCACCGTATAGCTTACAGAACTTTGTACATTTATGCTGAGTGAAATAGAATGCAGTAGTAATCACCGTCATCACGACTGCATGTGTGTCTGTGTGGCTTTACAAGCAGACATCGAGCCTGTCACACAAGACAAGCAAGCCACAGGTGACGTGGCACACGTGGTCGCCGGTTCGATCCCTGGCTCCACCATGTCGAAGGTCCCTGAGTAAGACCCTTACACCAAATTGCTCCTGACAAGCAAGTGGGCCTTGCATAGTTACCTGGGCTGTTGGTGTATGAATGGGTGAATGTGAGGCAAACATTGTAAAAGCGCTTTGAGTGGTCTCCAGACTAGAAAAGCGCTGCTATCGAAATGCAGTCCATTTACAGGGAGACACACGTAGTCGTAATTACTAACATATTATATTTCCCTCAACAGAGGGAAAAAGATTCAAAGTTCCATGAGCTCTGTGTTTTAACATTTGTCTGTCTGTCTCTGGTGGTTTGGCCCTGATCTCACTGCAACACAGGATAAACAGGTTAGTTTTTGATCAATAAATTAGATGCATTGTCCCACCATTAAGAATAAGCAGTACACACCTTCAGACTGTGGCCCACATCACACATATGTACAGTATGTGCTGTTTTACTTATTACTGACCAAAAAGAACAGATACAAATGAAAACCTAAACAATCAAATTGTTGAAAACTGGCACTTATGTGTATGTCTGTCCAGTGAGTAGTGAATATACTGTAGTTAGCATTATTGGAGCAGTCTGGGCTTGTAGTGATTATTCTTTCTTTCACTTTCACTCATTACTGACCAGCAGAAGAGGTGGCCCTTGCCACAATCTACAGCAGGAGCCCTGAGGAGGGGAAAGCTAAAAGGGTCTGTTGTTGATGCTCCAGGGCCCTGGCTGCTCAGTCGTACTGCCCTTTCACACCCTGCCTGAGGACACCAGCGAATGCCTGGATTGTTCTCCACAAATGCCTGCCAATAGAAAAGCAAATAACATCTAAATCACTCATTTTCAATACATTCAATATTTGATGATCCCAACTTCACTTCAAAATGTGTGTGTTTGCGTGTGTGTCTGTCTGTCAAACATTCAACAATTAGTTGCCTTGTGTTGCCCATTAGGCTATGTGCACAAATCTTCCGTTTTTATAGCTGATGGAGTTATTTTTATCAAACACAATGTGTAGCATCTACAAAATAGTGTTGGAAAATGTTCACTCATTTAAATATTATTTGTTGAGGAATGTCATAAAATCAATATTCATTATATACAACTTTAATCCATTGGAATCTCACCACTCTCTATACAGCTGGGATTGTAGGACATTTTGCTTTCTATTTTATTCCCCTTCATTTTGTAAAGTACACTTTGGAGTTTTGGTTTGATAAATATCACTTTTCCATAGCATCCTGTATCCTGTATGACAGGAAGATCTAACTTCCGGAAATTCTATTACAAGGCATCTGAAACAACCTGGATATTTCATTAAATGTATTACCCATGTGTGGAATGAGACAATTCTAAATAAGAATCTAAAAATCTTAAACGCCAAATGTGCATTTTTTTCTTTTGCAACTAACAATATCACTGTGCTTATTTTCCTTTTAAAGTTAGAATAGAAAAGTGGGTCAATCTGGGTCAGTCAGAAAAGGTTCACATTTCTACGTTATCTCAGAGAGATGGGTCGCTTACCCTTTTTAGTTACCCTTTCAAATAAGAAATATTGTTGAGGAAATAGGCTGCTAATTCACATTATCTGTGTTATTCTTTGCTGTAAACAGTGTAAACTCTAACAAATAAGCTGCTGGTTTCATAAGAGATAAGATAAGATTTACTTTATTGATCCCAAACTGGGAAATTCTTGAAAGCAGCATAAAAGCATAAAAGCAGCCTCTGAGTTCAAATGAACGACTCTACCACATCATAAATACAGTTCTACAATCTCTTTACCTTGATGTCAAACTGAAGATAGCGCCTGTCCATCTCTCTAGACACCACACTCTCTATGACTTCCACAGGCACCAACTGGAAGCAGTCATACGCCGGACAGAAGATGTTGTGAGCTTCCCCCTCCTGGATCTTAAGATTTAAAAACCTGGCAAAGTATAGACACAATGAAAACAGTACAACAACCAACACTATCCCACCAAATGTTCAGGATTTTTGTGTCAACATATGCTGATAACGCTGCTCATTGACTTCATAACACATATAGATAATGTTCATAATATTGTTTCTCAGAATGTTCAGACAACTGTACTATTTATAATTATTACAGCAAATACTACCTCTCTTATTCTTTTTATGTTAATCAAATATTTTGTGAAAACATTTATGAAGACCAAGTGTCACTGATTTGTTGCACAATCATACAGATGGTCACGAAATGGAAGAATTGTTCAATAGGTAGAGAAATATGGTGCCATATGTTTTGTTTTATTGTGTCAGGGAGGTGTTTATTCAATTACTATCACTACTATTTATAGTTTGTAGGTAGTGGGTCTTTTTTGTTGCATTCAGAGACTTCTCAAATATTTTGTCATAGTTCAATACAACACCACAAGTACCTCCTAAGATAGGTGTGATTTAACTTGGGCTGTCTCTAGCAATTATTTTAAAATATGTTTTTTAATTGATTATTTAGATTCTTAATTGAGTAGCTGATATGTGTTTTGCATGGGGCCAGTAGTTTATTCACAAATAATATAAAAAAACTAAGGGAGCTGGAGAATAAAGACAAATGCATAAAACAATGTTGTATTATGACAGTGTAAACAAGTCCATGGAAATTAACATAGCCATCTTTACATTTGCTGCTTTGCCAAATAATCAACTGCTTATCATTTTATGGTGCTTTTTTTAAAAATGAGTATTAATCATGACAGCCCTAATTGCAGTTTTGTTGTTCATAGTAGAATTATATTGTGTAGGTGTAGTCAATGTACAACGATTCTACAAAATAATTGAGGTGTAAATACAACCTACCCTTCCCAGCATGCTCGGCAGAACTCATGGCCACAGGACATGTCAACAGGTTCCTCAAACACAGCAATGGAAGACAAGCAGATACCACACTGTGACACACAAAGAGGGGAAAATATTTGTCAGCAAAACGTACTTGGTCTTTTGGTCACCCTCCACAGTTTCTCATCAGTGTAGCTAAAGCCTGCAATAAATAGATACTTGAACAGATCCTCAACTATGTGATGCAATTTCAAAATATCCTTCATCAGAATTAATGCAGATCTGTTTTTACCAAAATAATCTATATGACATGAACACTGCCTTAAAGAACACCTAGTGTTTGCAAAAGCCAACATTTGTTAAAGACAAAATCCAGGCAATCTTGTCTATATGTTATAGAAGGAGAATGACTTGACGAAAAATTATGTTGTGATAATCATATCAACACACAACAGTTATGGTGTACAAAAAAAACAAACGCAAGCCCAAAACCAAGATGATGATCTTT
The DNA here is from genome assembly GCA_900303265.1 of Brotula barbata. Lineage (NCBI taxonomy): Eukaryota > Metazoa > Chordata > Actinopteri > Ophidiiformes > Ophidiidae > Brotula > Brotula barbata. Next base: position 37,023 of record OMNV01011308.1, on the reverse strand, counting down.
CCTTAAGGTGTGACGCACTCTTGATTACTGTTTTGGCATCGGCTGTATTTTCTCACGCACAGTGGAGACAGAAACAGATACAAATAGACCCACACATACAGCCCTTGTTACAGCAAGAGACAGAGCCTCACAATAGACACAAAGAAGTCAGTGTACTTCAACAATGTAAGTATTGATTTGTGAAAGAGCAGGCTGTGATATAATCAACTATAACCTCTAAATGGGTCCCTGAGGAGAATGGTCAATTGGCATATTGCGGCTCAAGGAATGCTGGAGCCAGAATAAAAGATAAAAGCATAAGATAAACAAATATGATTTCTCATGAGATATTGATAAATCGAGGCTGTCTGCTTGAGCCATCACCAGTCATCATTTTGGTTTAAATACTCAAACACTGACCTCCACCAAACAGTTCACTACTTTATTAAGCTGCACAAATGGCTAATTACCCTGTGCTCAGTTAAGTGTTGTCTGCCAGTAGCCTGTCAATTTACTTTGTGTAGGTAAAATTTTAAAACAGTTAGCCATGGTTATACTTTAAAACAAGCACGACCCAACAATGTATTGAGGCAATAAACATGCAATCACTGAACACTGCTGTGTTCTGTTAATTTGTCCCCATTCACCAGCGTGAATGTCTCACCAGAGTAGACTCTTCATCGGCCGGGATGAGGCTGATTTGGTCTGGGGAGGTAATGGAAGAGCGGCTTGTGCGTGGTGTCCGCGGCGACGGGAGGGTGTCCCAGGTGTTGTAGCCACTGGGGGGCGGGTTGGGCATCTGGACACCTGAGCGCTGGCAGCAGTCCTCTGCATTGGTCATCCAGGCCTCTAAAAGCTTCTCTCTGTCCCAATCTTACACAAAAATAGAGACAGAATTAAACAGAAGCAAATATGAACATGTTAACAAAGTAAAAGAAAATAAAAGAATGAAACACTTTTTCTCATGAATGCATGACATACAGAGAAAGACCAACTTAAGCACAAAAAAAAAATTCAAACACAGAAAACGGGGTGGTATCATCGTAGGCTTAATGTACAAACGTGTTTTAATCACACAGCTACTAATCCTGACGCCAATCCAGATTTCACTAATGTTATAAACAATGATGTACAGACCAGGCACAGTCTAACAAAGCTTCCTGGAATCACAAATACTACATTTTTCTTCAACATTGTTTCTACCGATACAATATATTCAAACTAATGTATTTTCCTATTCCTTCGTGTCTTACATTTTCAAGGGTTTGTATGTACTTTATTGAACTCACCTAAACCAACACAAATCCCATCCCTGTGGTAATGCTATCACTTAAGCCTTTCAAAAATCCAACATAAACCTGCTGCCATCTGGTTTTCTGTTTCAGAATATCTGTACAATCTTACGGGTTTTAGAGCTGAGTTGTCAGTGCCAGTGTCCAAATTTTTCAATGAAAAGTAACCTGAGAGCAGTATAATTAATCCATCACGCATGTTTTAGCACAATCAAAAGCATAGGTCTCGAAATGGCCTTGAATGAATGTTGCAACACATTCCTTCATTTCTCTTCAATTAAAATATCAGTTAGCATTGTATTTTTGTGCTTCTCTCAAGAAAATGACACTGAAAAATAACCTCCACGTCACTGCTAGAATGCAGCACTCATGTTGTATAAGTAGCGATTGCCCTTGCACTCATGGGTGTGTTGGTCTTAAAAATGAGAAGCCTATGAAAATGATAGTGTGAAATTAAAATAGCCTATGTATTCATATTGTAAGGTGTATGTGCAAATTGCTCTGTATTTTTATGGATATGACTTTTTCGCTCTGACTAAATAGCAAAATGGACATGTCCCAAAGCACTGTGCACTGTAGTGCGCCAGAATATGCACCATAGATTGTCTCAGTAGCCCAAAGTTTTCACATATGAACTGAAAATTCAAAAATTAGTTGACAGCTAATAGACCAACAGGCCAGCAAAAATAAGAAATGTGATAACTCTCAAAAGAATGTGAAAATATAAATTTATGGGTAAATCAAGACTTACCACGAAATTTGTTTGATTTGATATTCTGCTCCACATTACTACATATTAACAAAAAATGCTGAAGTTTCCCCATTCCTAAAGGACTGAGAGTTAGCATTCCCTTGATAGAGGTGAATAAATAAAACACCATTCTGGGGTCACACTTTCCCCTCCAAGCACCAAAAGTATGACTCATATCTGAGACACACTCAGCTGACTAAATTAGAGAATGGCATATTTAAAGTCTGAAACTAAAAACATGACACGTTTTTGAAGTCCTATAACATTAGCCTCTCCTGCTGCAGCCTATGGGAGGTGAACTTGAACTGCAGAGTACATTTCCTATGTCAACATAGAAAGAAATCCCTTCTGTGACTTTATCAAGGACATTGTAAGCTCACTACATATTTGTTTGATTTTTTTGCTGCCCTGTTTTGAGGGTTGAGGTTGCAAGGGAGTGAAGAAACACACATATGCATACCTGTGTACTGCTTTATGTGTTAAAAGTGTGGTGTTAATTTTTTTAAGGGATAAAGATTTTTTTCAATGTTTTTTTAACTTTTTTGTCATTCCCTTAGCTAGGTTAATTAAACCTTGAGGAAAGACTTGGTGTCTTAAGGGTGCAAATAAAAAACTGACACATTTTGTTATTCAGACTCAAGTCTAATGCCTGGAAGACAATATACAAATTTAATCCCAATTTTAATTTGGTCGTACGTGTCCGATTTTAAACAGCCTGACCGGATGTCATTTAATGTGAAGTGTCGGGGGGGGGTAGACTGTCAGGGGCAGACTATCAGTGCGAGTGGTTCCAAAGTCTGCACAATTCAGTGCAAGATACCCATGTATGTCGCTGCAAGCTGGCAAAAGTTAGATGAGTTTCATAGTAATAATTCAGGGCAAGTAACTAATGTGGGCATGAATGTAGCAAACTAAAATCCCCGTTGCTAGGAGTTTAAAAGACTGTGATTTAGGCCAATAATAGTAAATGTCTTTTTATGTCAGATTATGGGTTGATAATATGGTAGCTGCAACATAATGTGGCATCTGACAGAAAGAAATTCATGAAAAACTACAGTCGCTGTTGATGAATTGTTTCAGGAAAATACACTGTAAACATTCTGTGGTTCTATGATGGTCCATTCTATATATATGGGCAACTACGACCCCACCAAATATCAACATTGTGACCATTTATAATTTACCCCGGTGTGTATAAAATTGTACCATGTGCACGTAGCAGCCCCTCTGCAGTGAAGAGTGGCGCCTGCAGCATGTCCGCTGTCTCCACAATCAGCATGTCTTTCAGTCTCCGAAGATCCTGAGGCCGCAAGCCCTCATAAAGCTAGACACCAACGTGTGGAGCATGAGAAAGATTGAGAAGGGGAATGAATGAGGTTATGAATAGAAAGAAAGATGTGACTAAGGGTTAGAGGAGAACACAGGTATTGAAAAAAACAGATTCACTGACACATGAGTGAAGAGTCTGATGATAAATGTCAGATACACAAAAACTAATAAGATGTCTCTGTGTGTGTCTACTGCAAAAATCTGCAACATTAAGTTGCTAAATAACATGAACAAGCAATATTGAAATAAGAAATTACTATCATGCAAAGTATTCTAATAGTATTATGTATAAGCTTGAGTATTATGAATAGGCTATGTCAATTTGTCATAGATATTGGTATTAGGACAGTGAGAGGAAGAGTACCTGTTTTTTCCTCATTATTTATGTACCCTTAATAGTGTTGTGGTATAAAAACTGTAAGAAGCTCATGGTATCAATAGTGTAATATAGGATTGTACTTACAATCCGAGTACTCAACCTCAATTTGTATGTTTTACTATAACAGAAAACACCCAAGACCACTTGAAGACAATGTAACCTCTATTACCACTGCCTGTTGGTATGTTGTTTTGTACCTCTCTTTGGTCCAGGGCTGCATACTCTCCCTCTATACCCTCTGCCTCAGGTCCAAGTGAGAAGACCATCTGTGACTCTAGGCAGAGGGCCAGCTCCTTGTGGTGCTGCTTCTCTGCACAATCACATGGAGTCTCGCGGTTTTCATTCTCAGCAAACAGGTCTGCCTCTCTGTGCACCAGGAACTTTATCAGTGGGAAGAAGAGAACATATTTGGTGGTAATGCAGACTAGAATCTTATAAATGGCTTTAATATATAGGTTGATACACTTTAAATAAGACTACAAATTAAGCTGTACATTATTCTTTATTTATTATAGTTTATTTTAAGCAAACATTGGTTGCTTTTTTATTGCTAGAATTGTAGTGTATCTCAAAAGTAATAGCAGTACAAACATCTTGATTTGAGCCTAATTATGATACCTTAATGTTTTGTACAATCACTCGTGTAGTATGTGTGTCAAGCGTTGTGATCCACATACACAAATAAACAAATAATCACTAGAGTGTGATTTAATCAAACATAAAATGATGGATTTGTAGAGCTATCTGATTGCTGATAGTGTTGAAACTGGGTATAAAACTAAGGCAGCCACTATTTTACAAAAAAAATGTATTTAATAGAATTAATGCAGTCAAAAAAAAGTAATTCATAAAGTGTCTTAACATAGAATAATGGTCTTTATTTGCTTTTTTGACCTACAGTAAGTCAAAATTCATATTTGATATGGTCAAGGTTATCATATTTGTCATTAGCATGGACTGAAAAATATGTACACAACAGAAGGAATGTGGCATTTTTCCAAATGCCCTCACCTGGACACAAGTTTTCATGCCTGAGGCAGCAGCATAGTGCAGGCAGGTATTCTTCTTGTTGTCTGTGGCATTGATATCAGCACTTTCGTACTCTCCCTGGTCCAGCTTTGCACCAGTCCATGCCAGAATTATTTGTAAGCACTCTGCCCGGCGTTGTTCGTCCTCGTATGGCCGTGCGATCCGGGGGTGCAGTGCTCCCTCTGAGGTCAGAATCTGAGGCCCCATGCAAAGAAGATGCAGAGATGTCTCATTGTGCACATTCCGCTTGTTAGGATTCCCATCTTTGCTTAAGAGAAAAGACCTGAAAGGAATACAGACAGACATAAGGGACACCGGGTGGTTTTCAACATTTTTTGTTGCCTAGCAGAAATGGTGCTTACGCAAATGTTTATCAGTGTTACATTTTCAATTGATGTCTGCTAATAGAATATTCTAGAGCTTTACATGACAATGTCGGTAAGAATATTTATCAAAAACCACACAAACAAAACACAGGCAATCAATCAGGTGGAGACAGGGACTTAGAAACGCAATCAAATAGGAGCAATTATCTTGCAGGCTAGAGGTTCTCAGAGCCCCTTCCTATTTCGTCCCAGCATGGTTCATTCCAACAGCTCCTAACAGATGGCTATGTGGTGAGACAGATGGGATGGAGAGTCAGAGACATATATAAAGAAAATGTGAATTTTTTTTTTCTTTCATGGAGCAGCAACACAGTATTAGCTTGAATCAACAAATCGACAACAGCGTGCTAAATGTCTGCAGATTTCCCACTAACATTCATTATATTTAGCATGTACGTAGGTAAAAATATACAGGGCCTCCACTTTAAGTAGTGCCTGTGTTTATACTTCTCATTGTAACATTTATGTATGGTCCGTCACTGTGACACTTTAGTGTGCTGTTGATAACATCAAGTGTTATATGATAAATATGGGTATGTGTGTAATTGCGCACAGTGACAATCTTATCACATGGGAAAACGGAAAGCATTTTTGCTCAGCATTTTTCCTGTACAAACCCCAAAGGATGACTCTAGAGACACGTAGCACTGATGACACCAGCATCCTAGGTCTAGTGTTTGTTTTGAGCTCACGACACCATCATTCTGACTAAACGGCTTTTGGAGCTTTGATCATGCCAGTAACTCCATGTACACTGAATGCAGTAGAAATCTGCTGCTGAACAACTTGACTGAAAACTAGGAATAACATAATTTGCTGCCATTGAGACCAGCCCAACAGCATCTAAAATTCCCTTTGAGGCTATTCTGCTTCAGGTGTGTGTGTCTCACTAGAGCATCTGCCATACAGGTGACTGGTCAGTTAAACTCTGGACAATAGCCAGAAGTGGAAGCTCACTTAGCTCAGTGTGGAACACCACTTATGCTAGGTGAACAGATTGTGCATTTGCGCAGGCATTCTGCAAAACGTGTTGCGATGAGACCGCAAACATTACGCTACAAGCAGTCCCCAAACAGATGCATACAGGACTGAAGGATGGGGTTTTTTCACCACACACCCCGAACAATGTAGTCCAACATAAGTATTTCATTTCATCAACAATGTAGTCCAACATAAGTATTTCATTTCATCAACCAACTATCCAAACAAAAAATAAACATCCCACTCCACCCATGTGAAACAAAGCCCATGACCACATGAAGCCCCCCCCAGCCAGTGAGTAATAGCTTTTAAATATGTGTTAATAAGTCATTTTTATCTTCTTCCATGGCCATCGGCAGCTTCTGAACCTGTGTCTTGTCATTCATCTGTTTGTATGGAGTGGGGAGGATGCGGTGTGAACAGTCCTACATTTGGGGCACATAGAACCTTTTCCTCGGTAATTAGCATGAGGGATGAAAACAAAAAGAAGTATCTCAACAGATATGTAACGTATGAAATTCTCATATCAAAATTATGATGACCAAAATTGTCACTGTTGTCGATATCACTGTATTTTTAAAATGTGCTGAAAATGTTGAAAAATATACTTATACATACGGAAATCAGTGCATCATCTTTTGTATTGAAATTTACTGTGAGTAAGCAAGGCAATTGCGCAAACACTGTGTTAATGATAATTAAAATTTGAAACAGTAATGTTAACTGCTTGGAATTATACCGTAGTTAGCCATTAAAACGATGATCATTACATCCCTATATGTCTATATGTATGAGTTTGCGTAAAGATTTTAAGAGCTGTAGCTCCAGTCTAGGAGGAAAGAGATCATGAAATCTTGCAGCTTGTTTGTTGTGTAAAGTTCACACCATAGTCAGTCTTAATCTAAGCTCTATACTTGCATGTACAATTGAATACACTTTGATACTGGACATCTCCCAACAAGTTAGTACAAATTGCAGTTTTTCTCCATGCAGCTCATTATGCAGATACATTACCATGCTAGGCAGCAGTCTGATTTCAAAGGTCAGCCCGTACAGTCAAAGTTAAGAGTAATAGTTACATCAAACCATGTGAACACGTAAATGCAAATTAAACAAACTGGCAAAGTTTGTCTAGATCTGACATTTTTCTGCCACAGGTGAATTTATTGGACTAACAACAAATGATCATGTATGGGAGAACAACAAATCAATCACTAGAGTGCAAAATGTTAATTTTCTCTACAGTTGTGTGCTGTTTGATTCCTGGTGGTCAGAAAATAAACATTTTGCTGACCAAAACAAGAGAAAATTAAGAAACAAGCATATTTAACAAGAAGTCAAACAGCACAGCTGGCAGAAATGCCCAAGACAGAGATAAACTGGGTGGTTATTTTCAGGGTAGTTGGAATAGACTGACAGCTTTGGCTGGAGTTGTTTATTTGCTTGTTGCTAACGCGGTCAATGGGCACAGCTGGGCCCAGTGATGGAGTAGGGGGAGAAGAGGACAGAAAGGATGCCAAGAGGACACCAGTTCATCAGCTTGGGGAAGTGGGCTCTCCGCTCAATGGGGGGTAGCCGGGAGCAGAGCTCTAACTGATGGTGCAGGAGATACTAAACAAGTCGCTCAACAGTTCTGCTTTTAGATTGCGAGCTCTGCAGAGGGTACCATTCTTACTGTGAACAAGTCACACAAACAGGCACTCACACTGTTGTAACATTTTCACTTCAAATTCCACACTGTTGAGCTCACAGATGATTTGTTTGATTAAAACATCAAGATAATGACCAATTACAAGCCCCACGTGATTAATAAAGATACAGTTTTAGTAATTTTTTTCAGCTCAGTGTAACAGATAAACTAGCATACAAAATCAAAATCATCAAAATGCCAACAACCATCTTCAATTTCTGTAATTCAAAACATCAAATTCTCAGTGTCAAGTCCATCGTATCATAATCTTTTTTTTTTTTTTTTAAACAGAGGCTATGAATGAATGTAAAATCAGTACAAAGACTCCATACAGTCATTAACTGATCCTTTACGCCGTGTTCAACACAACACTCTTTGTCATTCATAATGGCACTGCCTCATTTTCCCGTTCACAGGATCTCAGAAACACCCTATATCACACAATTTTTAGCATCAAAACTAACTGTTCAGTGAATAATCCGATAATAAACTTAGACATATACAGTATGTAGCATTCTATAAAATTATATATAATAATATGAAATAAAGTTGGGGAAGAAAAAAAAAAGTTTTCAAAAACACCAAAATGGCACCTTTTTAAAAAAAATTGCCAATGTCAATATTAAGTAAAACGGAACCTTGTACTCAGATGTTTCTGGGTCTCCTACATTTCAACTTATGCAGTTTATTTGGAAGATTTATTTGGTTTCTAAGTTCGATCCTGACCTGAGTAGGCGTATCATGGCGTGACGAGCAGCATAGTGCAAAGGAGTGTTGTGCTGGTAGGATTCTCCATATGTAGTGTTGGGATCCAGGGCCTCCTTGAACTGGGGGTTGTTATCATACAGCTGATAGGCCAGCGTCTCATCCCCATTGATGAGAGCCTTACGGAACTTGGTCGCAGTATTTCCCATCTTTTGCCCCTGCCCTGGGTCTAGGTTCTGACTAACACAGCAACCACCAAAGATGTCTTCGATCTGTCCATCAGGCCAGCATACTCAATGTCCTGCTGAAAAAAAAAAAAATAGGAGTTAAATTCCTTCATAAGATGTGTCTTGTCTGGAAAAAAATAGAATTAATTTAAAGAACTTTGAAGCAAATCCAAATGTCTGCTCTTTGAAGAATGCTAACAGTTTCCTCCAATAAGTCCAACTTTTTTAAACTACTTTTTTGAGAAATATCTCCCACCAAGGTGGCATAAATCAGCGCCACTGTGAACATCACAAAAACTGCATCTTCTTAGTTGGACCGGCTGCTCTGCATCATGCTCCGGTGTCAGCCTCATTACTGAACTGTTAATCACCTCCCCGTGTTTTGACTGTGTGTGTGTGCACGAGTGTGTGCATGTGTGGGTGTGTTTTAGGTAACTCCACAAAGTGCCAAGGCAGCTCATAAAGGACAAGACTTCCTTTCCGATCACCAGGAGCTTCCGGCTATGCCTGCCAATGCTGCTCATCCCACGGAAGCCATATATTCTCGTCCACTCAACATGTAGAGACTCAGCATTTCGCTTTCACCAGAGCACCATATGTCACGACTATTAGTGGCTAACCATGTACATAAAAAAATTAATACTGCTGTTTCAAGTCATGACAATAAGATTCGACTTTGATTTCTATGATTCCATCAGCTTGATTGCTCCAAATCACCAGCCTATGCGGTGACTGCCATATGTCCTAAGTACAGTATATTATAATAATAACAATATACACAGAGGAGAGGGTAAATGAGAAGGTGCTAGTCCAAAAATGAGGATTGATATCACTGCAATTCAAATAATTTGCAAATGTGCATTTCAGTCACTGTCTATAGCAGCCTTCTGATTCAAGTGTGATTCAAGTGTGACTATACCAACCTAATCAACAAAATACTGCACATGTATTTAGATGCGTTGTGTATATGTCAATAATGGCAGTCAGTCTTGTGTTAGAGCCCACACTGACATCAACACACCATAAATACATTATAACGTTTGCCAGCATGGAGACTATGAGGCCAATTGGCACAAGTTAGCTCAATGAATCTGTGGCAGGTTGGAGGACGAACAGCCAGTGAAAAACACTGCACAAAACGGGAGCAGGAAAATGTGTAATCCAAGTGAACGTGGTTATTAACACTTGCTCCTTGAACAATCCCACAAACTGAATAATGGTTCATATGGTTAGTCTACAAATGTATAACTAATTGGTTGATAACAGTTTAACAACACTGCTCTGTCATAATGTCAAAGTAACAACATGAGGCTTACAGTAAGCCAGAAGAACGCGTTCCCCTGTCGGTGTTGCTTGGAAAGAAACTTATGTTATGGGCCTTCCACCGTGTTGTGCAGTGTTAATCATTTTCGCTAGCTCAAACCGAGGTTGCTGTGTTCTGTTAAAATGGTTACAGTCTCCGCTAACGCAGTGTTACATTGGTGGTTGACGACATTCATTAACAGGCTAACATTCCACGTAAACATTTCGGTTTACACGAAGGAAACACTGGAAAACAAAATGCACCATAGTGTTGGCTAGCTATGCGTTCGACATAAACAAAAAACATTATGACGCCAGCGGCTAACGTCAGCGCACTCGCTAGTGACTCAGCTAGCAAGCTAACAGCGCCGCTAGCCAACTCAGCTAGCACAGTTGATAAACTAACAGTAAACAATGAGTAACAAGTGCAGGGACTTACACGGCTGGCACAGCTCACATGCGTTGGGAGGTAGCTGCGAGTCGCTGGTAGAATAAACAGTGTTTACTTGATAACTGTGGCTAAGCTTCCCCATAAATTATGTGTTGAGGGCAGTGATGTTGCTGTCAACTCTCCGCTCCTCGCCACCTGGCTGTAGTCCGGGTTGCCAGGTTTGACCATAATCCGCCCATACAGCGTTCACTTACAAAGTTAAAATAACGGGAATTTCATGATGTACAATTTAAAGCCATTGGCTTATAATTTTCAATAACTATATGTACAATTGAGTTAACCCAGTCAACCAAATGACAATTGATCATATGTAGCAGTATGCGCGTGGCAGTCTTATCTATCTAACCTATCTGTCTGTCTGTCTATCTATCTATCTATCTGTCTGTCTGTCTGTCTGTCTGTCTGTCTATCTATCTATCTATCTATCTATCTGTCTGTCTGTCTGTCGATCTATCATCTATCTATCTATCTATATAAATGTCTGAGTATACATTATAAAGTATAATTGCAGTAAAATCGGATGGAATAAAATCGGATGGATCACCAGGCCATTCTGATGTATCTGTGCAAGTTTGCACAAGTAATAAAATCAACAGCAAATGGATAAGTTCATTACTTGTCTTTACATTGCCTTTATTTTATTCCTTACCCCCTCAAACTAAGGCAAACAATTCACGGTTATTTAAAGGACTTTCAATTTCAATGTGACTTTGCACATAACTAACCATTTAAGTAACCATTTTTATTGTGTACCACACAGATATCGTCACAAAATGTTTACATATGTTATGTGTATTTTTTTCAATTATTCATTATTTTACTTAGATACAACATGTATATACTTGCTTTAGTTCCGTGATATATTTGGTGCAATTCACTTTTCTTAATTTACCCACATTTATACTACATACAGAAAACAATGTGTTACACAGTAGTAGCAGGGCTGTACAAATGAAGATGCCCTAAATGCCATCTATTCATTTTTATCAAGTTAAATTATTCGCCAAAATTGGTCACATGCTTGATTGTCGATTGTTAATGTCTTGTGGGGGTTGAATTAAGATTTAGTCTAATATGACACACTCACAAATATCATCACCAGGAAGAATGATGTTTCAATCTGTGTTAACAAAAATAAAACACTAGAGGGAGACAGAGTCCACAACAATATCCAGAAATAAGCACGTCAGAACACTGATCTAAAATTGTGTAACCACCAACGCAGGCACACATTATTCATACTTTGGTAGGGTAATGTTTTATTGTTTTTTTTTGCCTTATCCCGCCAAAGTTTTTCTTTGTCTTTTTGTTGCTGATTTTTTTTTCTTCAAAGATTATGAATTTTTGTTCAATATCCCTACGCATGCTGTAGTTCTTATGTAACATGAACAAAATGAAACTTCTTTTTACAAATATATCAACCTGATGAACATACATAATGATAATAATTAGCTGGCATGTTGTTTCAAACAAATATCTATATATTAACCTTGTGTTCATCATACTCCATGTGCAGAGCCAAGTGTGTATTGTGAGACAAAGATATCTTGAATTAAAATAACCACACATGTATTCAATAGAGCCCATTTCTTTTATCATGAAAAATCTGAACATATCAATGGAGGTAAATGCAGCATATTAACCTCACATTAAAGAGTGCACAAATTGCATATCAACAAGCCTTCAATAAATAAATCTGTGAACACAAAACCTCAGTGTAAAAGCTGACACAATAAAAAATGTAACATGATACATAAAACTGTAAACATAAATCAGGCAACTTAAACAAATACTTTGGCACTTGTAAATACAGAGTTACACAATTTAAACAACTTTTTAGAATGTAATCCAGAGGAAAGATGGAATAAGGTTACATCAGGCAGGCAATGCTACTGTATGTCGTTCCATACTCATCTTTTTGTTTCGTTGTTAAGTTTCCTTTGTATTTTCAGTCTCACAACAGAATAAAAAATGTTGATAATGACAGATGCTAATTTTTGGTGGGTGTGGATAAAATACATAATCAAAATTGAATTTCCTTTAAGTGGTGGCATAGGAATAACATAAAACTGACACGATGGCATTCAAGATGGCATTCAAGGGTTTGTGTAAAAAGAATAGTAAGGTGTCATGCCTTTGGATAAGGGGGCTTCTTTGCTGTAGGAGCTACTGTTTGTTGCAGCAGAGGCCAAGTTCTCACACTCAATGTCAGCAGGTGTGTCCTCTGTGCTTGGGCCATTAAGAGACAAACGTCTGCGCTTGCAGGATGTGGAATATGTGTTGGCTTTGTCTGTGGTAAGAGCCGATGGCTGTGTGTCTGTCCAGGTGGAGATGAGTCCTCCGCTGTTGTTTATCTCCTCTTCTAGTTGTGGCTTTTCTTTGTCCGACTCTTCTGGGAAACCTGTAGTTATACTGGGTCTGGGTGACCAAGGTAAGCCGTGAGTAACCTTTCTCTGGTACGCTGCTCTGTGCCCCCACCCTGCAGACATGGTGGTAAATGGAGAGTCTGGATAGTAGCTGAGAGAGTGAGATGTTTGCATCGACAAGGACTTGATACCATAAGGAAGCAGGGAGCTTGAGTATTCGGCCTCGTATGGAGTCAGATCAAACTTGCTGCTTGCGTTGCTTCCGTTCCCCCCTTGTTGCATGGAGGTGACAAACCACCTCTGCGTGGCTCCATCTTCTGTCTGAGGTGACAGGAGGCTGTTCGTCTGTGGCACCGCTCTCTCACTGTTGTAGAACCGGTTCTGGGGAAGGTTGCTGACAAACTGGTCTTGGAAGAGGGGTTGCATGGTGTAGCGAGCACCAGGGACAATTTGGTGGGCACGAGTAGAGTCAGTTGGTGACGGGGTGAGGCGGTCATTGTCTGGAGCAGTGTACATCCTGAAAAATACATATACAGAGAAACATCATATAAAGTAGGTCATTCTTAAAGTGAAAACGTCATAATGGAGATTTCCTAGTACTTACTAAATAACGGCTTAAAACCATAAGGTTGCTCTTATGGTTGGTTATGACACAATTAATACTTTTTAATTGCATATATATTTTGCAGTGATTGGCATATTGTCACTACAAGATTATTGTGAATGTCTAAACTCATTTTACCACAAGTACACCCGAATAATACCAAGATATTAAAATTTTTCTTATTTTTAGACTACAATTATTAGAATAGTAAAACATTATTATGCCATTTTACCAAGACATACAAATTACAGACAGACAGACAAATTAATTATTACCTTGTTACTGAAAGGTGTTAAAAACAATTTTGAGCTGTTTCAATGCATATTGAACAAAATATGTTGAGGCAGAACTTCAATTTTAAAAAATATCACAGAAAATTTAATACAATCAAGCCTGGATTTCATATGTAGGTATTTCTGAAAATTTTATTATTAATGTATAACTTGACATTAAAAAGAAATATACTCACGAATCATAATTATCCCTGAATCCTTTGGCAAATGGGTTATGATCAATTTTCAGCTGTGTAATCTATAAGTAAAAAAGGACAATAAGAGGACATAAGAGAACGAAATAGAGAGATATAAATACGATGCATAAAAATATAAATATGAAATAACTTTCCACTTTTAATATAGCTGAGAGATGTTAGAAAGTTGTGTTTCTTTCTTAATAGATTTTGACTTGTTACGGAACAGAGATAGAGGAAGCTTACATCAGTGTTTTGGTAGGCAGTGACAGCTATAAATTGGGTCTCCGGAAAGGTGAAACTCTGAGTCTTCATGTCACTGCTGATGTCCTCCACGCCGTCCTCCGTCACCTCCACGATGTGCAGCCTGGGTTGGTACTTGTGCAGGGACTGGAGGACGATCATCTACGCATAACATTAGAGGAAAACTTTCATTCGTGAACGCCGATGGAAAAATGGAGCACTGACTAAAGGGCATGTCCGTGCGTAAAATACGCAGAATTTGTGCGTAAAAGTTGTACGCGGCTTTTCCTATTTATTTTTTGGCAGTATCGGCTGTGAAGTAGCATTTGTTTAGCTGAAATTTAAATTGTAATAATCACGGAGGACTTGCATAAATAAATCAGAAATTATTTTCAAAACCTATATCAGGAAAAAAAGCAGGAACTGCAATACGAAATTGCTGCTGCAGGTAAAAATAAATCGCAAGTCGATTTTTTTTCTTGAAGGTTGAATGCGTCTTGTTGTGTTTACCTGTGAAGTACCGTGATTGATTCCTTTGTTATTGGTGAGTTTCAGTTTGCTGAACGAGATCTCCTGTCTCATCCAGTGAGCCCCAGTATTCGGAGACTCTGGGTGGATGTACACTTTGTTTCCTACGAAACCAAAAATAAAATAAAATTCCCACATTCCCAAATGCGCATATAAACAGTATTCAGTCTGGCTGCTGACTTAGAAGTAACTAACCACGAATGTCCTTATTTTTGGTTCGAATTACATTCAACATTTAATCGCTGTACAAGCATTTCTATTTTTTTCTGTAGTTTCAAGCAGAGAAGTAGCTCGATTTAGTTTCAACTCATAAGCCTACTGAGTTTAAGTAGTTACTTTAAAATGTCAAATATTCGTCCGTACCTTGGCTGCTGTTGTCCGCTTTCCCACATGTGACCCACTTGCCACCTTGGAATCTCCAATGGTTCGGATCCGCCAGCACCACCTCGATGAACACGTTATAGTGCGCAGTCAGGCTCAGACCAGCTAAGTTAAAGCTGAGAAACGGGAACATCCGTCTGCAAACACAATAACGTATTTGAGGGACACACACGGCAAAATAAGCACTTCAACTGTATCTATCGCAAGTTAAAAAGTTTCAACCGAAGTGTTTACCAGTAGTCGTTTCCTTGCATCTCACCTGCCCTGCTTGGTGATGATCATCTCGGTCTGGTGCCGGTGGAACTTGAGCCACAGCGGCCGGTTGCAGAGGTAAACCTGGGCCCTCATCCCGGGGCCACTAGCCGGTAAAGCCATGTTGCCGAGAGTGGATCCGGTGCCGCTGTAGGGCGGATATATGCAGCCGGGGCTCTGCCCGAGCTGGTAAGCCGGGGTGAAGTGACTGCGAGCGGCGGTGGAGGAGGGGAAACTTGCAGGGGGCAACACGGAGCCTAAATGCAAGGGTGTGTGGTATCTGCCCGCGTTGGACGGCGTGTAAACCGTCCCGCTGGGGGTGTAGGGGATAAAGGAGCAGGGGCTTGCTGATTCTGGGCTTTGCTTTGAAACCGTGGAGGCCACATAGTACCTCTCGGTGCCCATGGCATGCTCCGTGTACCGGCTGCCAGGGGTCGGCTCGTCCCCGTCCGCAGTTGGAGACTTGCGCCTCTCCTCTGCTGCGTCTTTGGTTGCGGAAAAGCTGCTGCTGCTCTCCCCTTCTCCGCCGAGCATGGCTGATCTTCTCACCTTCTGAACGGTTTCGTCACAGGCGTCGATTGCTTTCGTTGATCCCAATTAAGACAGCGTTTCCCCCAGGGGGCACTAAATTGTTTTATGCCAAATTTGTTCTGACGCAGACTTCCTCAAACTGCATCCCTACGTGGGACACAGACTGCCGTTAAACACAATCCACAGGCCCACAATCACCAAGCAGAGATGGTGACGCGAAGGTCTGTGTGCAGCTGCTGATGTGTGCGTAACGGAGTTTGAGCTGTAAACATTTAAGAGCCAAAGATAATCTGGTTTGTTTGGGCTGTGTCTTTAAAATCAGATTTAATCCCAGTCATCTGTTATCTTGTCAGTATTTTACTACAGTTGTAGACAATAGATGGTGGATACAGTTTACAAAAATAAATGTATATGTAAACATAGCTTTTAAATTTAACAATAAGAACCCAGAAACACCTTATTTTAGTTCCGGTTAGAAGGCCTAAACACACTTTAACCTGTATTCAAAACAAAAGCGTTCGTGTGGGCCCCTCTCGTCATTTCTCGGAAATGCCACGGCCAAATTTAAAACAAAGCACTAATCGTGGTACAGTTTTGTGGTGAAACATTTTTAGTAAATGCTCGACCACGGCTTTTGAAATTGATGCCACATTTTGATACGAATTTGACAGTAAAAACGCATGTCAGTGTCGTTTTTGTTTTGTATATTTTTTTAACGGTCTGACCATTCATACGGTATTTATAAATTACCACAATAAAATAGTCCTCCAAAACGCTTAATTTGTTAGATATCTTATTTTGTTTAGGGATTTCATTAACATTTACCTTATTTTCGGAGTGTAGCGGGGCGGCTGCTGTTAATCCTTCAGCACCATTCGGAGTTAATGAATTTGCATTCGTTTCAATACAGATGCGATTCTGTGTCCCAACGGGAAGTGAAAGAGAAAATGGGTAATTATTTTTCCGTTTGAAGAAACCTGTGATGTCTCTGGAATCAGACAGTCCTATTTAAGAAAGGTGAAGCAATATAACTGACACCGGGATGAAATAAAACAATACAAATAAAAAGAAAAGTTAGAATGATTTCAAACCTAGCTGCTCCTTTCCCTACATGTCAATTAAATTCAAGTTGAACGTAATATTTAAAAAACAATATTCAATGATATATATGTACAGTATATACAATTAATATCATAAACTTACCATGCGAGCCTCCTGGTCCACGTTGTTTGCCAAAACACAAGATTCTAAACTAATAATAATACAAAAATAATGATGACAACAATAATAATAATAATAATAATTTTGATAACTTAATGTACCCTGAGCCCGCAGCGGTACATGGCGTCATGTGGTGTAAGTGTTGAGGAAGGACTAGCGCCTGAGCCTGTGGAGGCGGACTGATGAGTGCATGGAGGCGCACTCTTCTCTCCTTGTGCCATGACGCACAGATAGCAGCCTATTATCAGATTCTCCTCTGATCTCCAGGGGAGGGGCAGGGGATCCTAAAAGCCATCTGAGCCAAGGTGCAAGAGCAAGAGGAGCCTAAATGCCTAAAAAGTTTGCATCTGATCATCCTCTCAGGGATATGACCATCCCATGGGTTAATGTGAAGGATAAAATGACACATACATACAACCATATCCCTTGTGATCTGTTTAAGTTAATTGATTTTCTGTTGAACTGACCATGTTTTCCCCATTGGGGAATAGTGAAGTTGCTTATATAATCAAGAAATATTGCTGTGGTGTTTTTCTTGTTTTATCCAAAAGTTCAATCAAAAGCCTTTAGTTTCAGGCTGTAAATTTTAACAGCTTTGATTTTGTGTGTATTGTATTTAAGGGCGACTGCCATATACAGGTTCTGACATGTAGACTGCAGACTTTTACCCATTTTATGTTTACATTTGCATATTTGGTAGATGCTTCTATTCAAAGCAACAAATTTACACACCGGCAGCAGCGGTGTCTAAGGCTGAAGGGACCTCTCGACATACACAGTATATACGCATCATGACATGTCAACCAAAGATGGTCAGCTGACTGCATGATTAGCACAGACAAAGAGTTTCCAGCTACCCGAAGAGTTGCACTGAAAGGAGGAAGGATCCACTCAACACATTTGAGTGCGATTTGAAGGGAGGAGCCAAACTAAAGGAGCAGCCAAAGTACCAAAACAGATTTCAGTCTTACAAACAGTGGTCTAAAGGTTTTGACACTTACTCTTTCACATTTACAGCCAAACCAAATGTCTGTCTCAATGGAAAAAGCATCAGACAAGATATAGTGTATTCACGCAAATGCGACTGTGGTGGTACAACTGTATGTGACTGCCACAAAAAAAACACACAGAATTCACATATCATTTATGTCACAGAAAGTGGTCGGTTTCCTCCGTGAACCCTTCTTCAGTTCAAAGAGACTAAATGTAGACTCTAAATAGCTGAATTTATGTGTTAATGAACACCTTTGAATAGCTTAAAGACCCACTCCAGCTCTTCAAGAGAGCCAGACGATGCTCAGCTATCACTGTTTGTTGGAGATTTGTTTACATGTGAAAGACACAGTGAGCAGATTAGTCAAGCACCTCTCACAGAAAGCACACAACACATCAAACATGCCAAATAAACTGTGTGGTTAGAGTATTTGAAGAGTACGCAGTCTAAAGGTAATACACCTCTGCTGATTGAATTCAGTGGATACAGGCTGTTATTTCAGGGAGTCATGGATTTCAGCATAATATAAAGTACTTTAAATTGTCTGTCAACATATGTGAAGGCCATTGTTATTTGAATTTTTTCTTTATATATATGTACTGTGTAAAAATTATCAGTCAGACGTAGGATGTGGCGTCTTTTTCATCCACACTGTGTCTAGAGCTGCACAGAGTCAGATTCACTTGCAGTTACATTTCACCCACAGTTCACTTTTCGGCTTTTACTGGATTGACACATTTTACCGTGATATTATGTGATATCTATGCATTTCTCATCTCTTCAGTTTGTCAGACAAGCTTGTTTGGTTGTGGTGTGTGTATTGGACAGCCCATTGGTAGAGTGACCTAGCTCGCGCCTGTCTCTGTCACGCTCGATGAGCAGCTTCCCCTAGCTGTGCCTGCTTTTTGACACGTCTAAAGGGCTGTTTCTGACATCTTGCCATTCTGCCGGCCAGACCTCCTGCAGTGCTCATGCCAGGCAGGAGGAAAAAGCTGGTGACCTGGCCATTGCCACTCTGCCCTAGGCCACTGCCGCCCTGCAGGCAACAGAAGGTCTGTTGGTCTGAAGCCACGCGGGCAGTTCTGCCCACTACAACCTGCAATGTTATGACAGACACACACTCTAAAGGCACACGTTTGATTGGTTCTGAGGGTTAGTCATTCTCACTTCCTGGGAAATGACCTCTTATCAACAACAGACATACAGACTTAATTAATTATCACTTTATTTGAATGCAATTTCAGCTTTTTCCCCTCCTCCAGTTGATCAGCTGCCTTCATAGATCACGCAGGAAACCAGAAATATGCTCTCCCTTGTCATTTGCATGTGCAGAGGATTGTGAGAGTTTTGTCAAAGCATCACAGCCAATATGTGAAGATTTGTAATTAGTGCAAAGTTTTCACAACCCATATTTGGTTCATTTTGTTAATTAGTTTCTCCTGTGCGAAGAACAGAGTTGCAGAATGTGCAATGTTTGTTCTAAAAAAAAAAAAACTCCATCATGAAACACAAGTAAAGTCAAAATGTCTATTGTCATTGACACTGTTAATGTGGGACAATTAAAAGTAAGATGACTTACAGTGAAATGAATGGAACAAATTAAGAAGTACAGACACTAATTCAACAAGCATTCTTATCCCACAAACCGAGGATGGAAGTTTTTATTTCAGAGCTCCAATGGCAGAAGGTGAAAGCCCCTTGTGACCCACCACTTCCTCATCTCCCCCCTACACTTCCATCCATGGTTCAGTCCCGTGTCCTGTTAAGAGCAGCAGCAGGAGCGGACCATCACATTTGGTGCTCAGCGTGGGGGCGGTTGGTGAGCTGTCATGTTCCAGCTATCCCACGGAGATACGCTTCTGCCTCTCCGTGAAGATTTGGTGTTTTCTCATTTGCATTTGCTAATGAGATCCTGTTTGCATGACTTTATACTTGAAGACACTATCTGTCTGAATATCTCTTTGCAAATACAGGAGGCTAATGAAGTCTTATTTATTTAACCCTTATTAACCAATTAGTCCTATTAAGATTGGGGGACCTGCTTTAAAGAGATGTATGGCAAAACTATTATGGTAATTTGATTGTTGGGAACAAAACCAAAACCAAAATGGCAATAAATAAAATAAACAAAGTGATGTAACTTTTATTTAGAAGATTCAAAAAAGGTACTTGTAAAGTGGATTCACGTGTAGCTAAATTTGAATTTTAAGTTAAATCTAACATGAAGAACATAAAGTCGTGCAGAAAGTAGAAAGTATATTGAGCAGCAACATGTAGCACACTGTAAAGTCTTTAATTATTATGACGGACAGACCTGCAGGTTACAGGTTTGTTTACCTCCAAATTTCCTTTTTATCCATCAAAATCATTATTATAGTCCATACGAGGTCTAAGTGAGTGCATCATTTCACTATGCATCAAGTGTATGAGCCTGAATGTGTCTTCACCCATCTGACGACAACACACAGGAGATTTCTTTTCAGAAGCTTTCTTCAGCCAATACTCATGACTCACGTATATGACAGGAAGTTGTAGTAGGTCTCGAGCCAATGCCAATTAAGGCTTGTTTAGAGATGTTACTCATTATCACCCAATCTGTACTGTTGAAGGTTCATGCCCGCCAATCTGCCCGTGTCAGCAGCGCCTGAAAACACCCACAATTTGGTCTTAGATCGAGCACCCCACGTATGATGCACCCCATTCAAAGGTCAAGATAAGGGATGGTGCAAAGGCTGCAACGTGTAGGGATGCTACCATCAACATCAATAGCTACTCCTAGTTAAAAACTGTCCATTGTGGTCTGGGTTACACCTATTGTGTATGTGTTGCAGTGGATACAAACTCATCCAGTAAGCGAACAACATGTTTGGCCTTATGTCACCTGGAGCATATACACATATTCAAAATATCTTCTTTTTTTTCTATAAACCAGCGATAGGAAAGGAACACACACTCTCTCTATATTATTTAGAAAGATGTCTCCCCCTTATCCAGTGGAGTGGAAAGAATATCTTCAGCATTATGTCCCCCCTCCAAACAAACAGACAGGACCCTGAGCATATTTTTCTCATATGTGGAATCTGCTGACTGCGGTGTCACATTATGATTAACAATTTAACTACGTTCCCGTTCTTTCCCATTGTTATTCCACAGACGACTGGGAATAAGAGCAAATTCCACCGATGGCACGCAAGCTTCATTACATTCATTGATTGATTTATTGTTCCCCCATGTTTTTAATCACTTCCCCGCTGTAATTTGTAAGCCCTTTATGGTTCAGAGGTATAAGCCTGAGAGTTAATTAATCGGCTTTGTTTAGAAGTTTAGAGGTAGAAATGATCCTCTGAACTGGTGACTTCAGAGAGGTGACAATCTCAACCTCACTGAGTAGGAATCCCTTGTTTACATAGACAAAATATCAAAATTAAGCAGGCAAATAGATAAAGGAATGTTTCTTTGGATTTGCAATGTTCTAACTTTATTATATTCAAAATTTTGTTTCTCAATTGGCACTACTTCGAATCTTCAGTGACAGAAAGGCAGAGTTAATAGAATAGTAGAAATAATGTTATTATTTACTGTCGAAGCAAATCAGATGTAAACATGATTAATAAATTTGACATGCAGCTACAATTCTAAGCCAATGAAGATTATTCTAATATTATCCAATTATTACAAACATTTTTCATAGCTCAGACTCTCAGTTTGATTTTCACACAGTGCTTGATATCTGTGTGTTCAGTATAAGATAATGCTGCCCCTACCCCACTCGGAACATTTTAATCAATGCACGCACACTAGCACAAAACAAAAAAAAAAGAAAGAAATGATAGAAGTTTTACGTTCTCACCCAAATCTTTGTTCTCAGCATCAGCTAAAGACAGATGCGCTTCCCTGCACCCCCTCCTTCTCAGACCCCTCACCAACGGCCCATGATTTACTCTGGCCTTTGTCAGTCTTAATTGAAGTCCCTGCTTGCTTTAATTGGCTTTTCAATAGTATGTGAATGGGAACTGCTGTTTGCAGGTTAACTGCATCTTAATCAGAGCTTTGATCCCGTCATTAACAGAGAAACACGAGGTGTTGAAAGCAGTGAGGAGAGGTTGATAATTGAGAGGCTGTCTCTCTGCTCCCTCTGCAGAGCTGTGTGTACGTTATTTGTGAGTATGTGTGCAGTGACTAAGGAGAGGCTAAACTAACATGGAGCAGAGGAACTGTTTAGGAACTTCAATTAAATACAATACAAGTATGCACAGGTGTTTTGTTATAACCTTTCCTACTATGTCTGTACACGTTATAAAACAGAAGTAAAACACACACATAAACACACGTGCTCTATAACCCACATGAGGCTGCCAAAGAAAACATTTTAAAATACATCATCATACTGTGGAACCATACACTATATACTAAATAACAACAGCATCACTGATAGTAAAAATAGATTGGCATTGTCTACTACAACACATGCTGCTTCCAAACCCACACTATTCCCCTCTATTGCTCAGCTGTCACATTCTCACTGAGTTTTTCTCACTGTATATTTTAACACTTATCCCCTGCGTGAAGCTTGTGTTCTTCCGTACCCCCTCTACACCCCTCCACACTCCATCCCGCAACCCACACACAACGATGTGTGCACAGTGATTCTGCAGGATTATATACCGAATAAACACGCTGCTTTGATATAGATTTGCATCATCCTTTTGGGTCGCATTTTCACCATTTTTAGAGTAATTCATTATAGACACATACACACACCTACTGATCCTTTAAAAGTGCTGTCAATTGCTCACAAACCTTCAGTGCTAGTCATCTTCTCAGAGGGGATCTTTGTCAAATAAAAAACTGCAAATAACACATTCACACTCTGCAGGTACCGTAAAAGGCAAGCAAATTAGGTGACTGGAGAGGAGGCATATTAAATGTGTGTGTGTGTGTGTGTAAGGGGCTGAAGTTTTGGTATGTTTGTGTTTTGTGCAACACCTGACACAGTGTGTGCATACTGTATGTGTTTTTGAGGTGATAAGGGCCTTATGATAAGAGGTCAGACTTGACCTTTCCTAAAACTCTACCACATAGTACTCTCCCTGTGAAAGTGTGAAAACATTTGATGGCCATTTTCAGCATGAGATGACACATCCTTCCAGGTTAGCGAGTCGTACACACCC